>WBMW01003151.1:8718-113715 GCA_013396635.1 Penelope pileata | reverse complement strand
CCCGCCCTGCTCTGAGCCGGGCGCTGAGCGCTGTGTGCCCGCAGGACGCGAGCGGAGCGCGGGAGGATGAACGCGCAGCAGCAGAGGATGGCGGCGATCGGCACGGACAAGGAGCTCAGCGACCTGCTGGACTTCAGTGCGGTACGGGCCGGGGGGACGGGCTCGGGGCGGGCGGGCGCGGAGCGGCTCCGCGGCGCTGCCCCTTGGGCTGCTCCGGGCCGGGGCCGTGTGCCCGCAGCTGCAGCCTCGGGGAGCACGGCTGCGTTCTTTCTGATACTTTTGCTGCAACAGGGCTTGCAGAAGCGTTTGGTTCACGAATGTAAGGGACGGCCCGCTGCCCCCCAGCAGCTGCCTTTATCCTACAGAGCCACGGGGCTGGAAGGGACCTCTGGAGCTCCTCGAGCCTGGCCCCTGCTGAGGCAGGTTCTCCTGGCCTTGGTTTTGGAGATCAGTAAGAGCTGTGGTCTGAGCAGCAAAGCATAGCACGTGGCTGTTCGCAGCAATCACAGCAGCGCGGCCTCTGTTTCTGTATTTTAAGTTTGTGTAGAGCCTGATGGTACTACAAAGTTGCAGGGCGCTCTGTAGCCCATGGGGTCTGTGGTTCTGAGCGTGTATCCCCTCAGTTCTGTTACAGCGTAGCAGCAGTGTGAATCCAGCAGGAGTTTCCCTTTGCCCTTCTCTGTAGTTTGTGGACCAGGTTAACAGCTTAGCGGGGGGTTTCAAAGCCAGCCTAAACACATCTTCTTCTTTTGCAGATGTTTTCCCCACCTGTTAACAGTGGGAAGACCAGACCCACGACGCTGGGCAGCAGCCAGTTTGGTGGATCAGGTAGGGTGCATCCGTGATCCGTAATGTTGGTGTGACTGGGGTTTGATGTTTTAGTTCAGTCTTCGCGTCCCTGGATGGTTATCTCTCATTTGCACATACCCTCAAAGACTTTCAGATTAATTAGAGCTGCCCTGTTTTTATCTGACTCGGTAATACATCTTTTTTAGCGTTAGCTCTGCTCTGTGCCTCCCTGGTGCGGTGTTGGCGTCCCTGCTGCCAGCACATGAGGTGCTCGCTGAGCTGTCACGTTAAAAGGAGCCCCTTCTTTGTTACTGTTTGATAAAATCAAGCTTACCCCTTCCCTAAGTATTTCCTAGCACCTGTACAGAAGGGGAAAACACCCAATGAAATACCAAGTAACAAAGCACTCCTGACTCAGGAATCTATTTTAGAATTCAGTTCTTAAGGAGATGTGTGATATGGTGACTCATGTCTTAAACCGAGAGCAAAACAGGACAACCCAACCAAGCCCCATCTAACTGCTCGTACCCAGTGTGAGCAGTACGCAGCAGGTACGCCCAGCAGTGGGATCTCAGTTAGAGCTCATTTGTTGTACTGTACTATTGCAGCCATTTGCTCGGAGCTGTTTACTGGCCCAAGTACAAATCCTCACTGATTGTAGCATTAAACGTGTACTTCAACAATATGTAAAGTAGAAAATTCATGTCTTTTCCTGTCCCCTTCTGCTCTCTCCCTGGGGAGCCGGGTCAGTACGTGGTGATGCAGTGCTCCGGTGCTGTGTGGCTGTCACAGGTCTGGCAGGCATTGCTCTCCCATCGCACTCCCCTGAAGCACGCTTGATGTGTGTTTTCAGAAACTTAAGCTGAGCCTGTAGTACAGAATGAGCACAGTTTTTAAAAAGACACTTTGTATTGCGCTGTTGCTTGGTGGGGTGTTTTTTTAATGCTTCCAAAGCAGAATCTAAAGAAGTAACTTCTGATGAAGTGGTTTGGTGGATCTTGTGGTTTTTTGTTGTTTTTTTTTGTTTTTTTTTTTAACTTTTCTATGTGTGCCCATTTGTATGAAAACAATGAAGTGATGTTTTTGTTTTTATGAATAGAAGGAGGTGATGTTTGTGGTTGTAGCTAAGGTTAATGAAAACAAATTTTTAGAATGCCAATAGAGGAGTGAAGGAGCTGATGGAAGCTGTGCAGTACCACGGGCTGTTTACTTAACACATTGTCAGAGCTCTTGCTCCGAGAGTCCAAATGTGACCTTGAATTTTAGTGACACTCGAATTTTTGTTATTAATAGCATTTTAAGACTTGATTTCTATAATTTTGGAGACTCCTGAGAGACTGTCTTCCACATTCAATTAGTAAAAATGGGTAGTAAGTTCTGAGGAAGTGCTTTATGTATTTTTTTGAAATATGTAAGTAGCTTCCACTTGCTCTTTACAAGCAAGTTGTTTTTACGTTATTGGCAGTAGTAAGACAGCAATTCCGTACCCAGCATAGTTACCCTTTTTTCTTTTTCATACTAATATTCAAGACAGCTGTTTATCAGAAGAGTGTTTTAAAGGAGGTCCAGACAGCTAAATCTTACTCTGAGAAGAACAACGTGAGGATTATTCCCCCCCCTTCTGTACTTTCTTTTTCTGAACATGAAGAATTGTTTGCTGATGTATAATAAAGTTTTCACTTTTAGTTTAGATCTTAGATCCATCTTAGTTACTGTAGCTTCCCCTCCTTCTCTTGACTGGCTCAGGAAAAAAGAGGATACCTAAATACTTAGTTACACTGTTTCTCCCCAAAACCCAACTCCTTGAATTCCTGTACTGATACTGTCTATCATCACGTAGATGCCCCTCCTGAGCAATCGCTGCAGCTGTCTCACATGCTACAGCCTCAACTGAATTCCCCTTGGAGAAGATACTGTTACACAGTTATGGATTTTAATTCAAAACATTTTTAGTTGTAGAGATTTACTAGTTTGTGGAATTATGTGTTAATTCCTGTAATGTTACAAGCCAAAGCCTTGACCCGGGGGGGATTGCTCTGCAGGAGTGAGAAGTGGCAAACTTCTGTGTTAGCTGTGGTCTGAGCCAGTGGTAGGAGTTACAGAAAGCCCTTGGTGAGCTCTCTGACCAAGAGGAGGCATTTCGAGCACTCTGGTGTAGTTGTGATCTTGGTTTAATTTCAGGTGTTTTGTAGCTTTAGGATGTTCGAATGCTTTTTTCCTTGATTTTTCACTGCAAGAGGCCAGTTTTTAAAAGGAAGCACAAAAGGAGAAAGTATTTATTCCTTACAGCTATCCTATTAACAAAATGTATGCACAGATTTCTTTGAATGGAGAATGGTGCTACCTCTTAGGCAGACTTCCTGTGATTTCAGTGGTAGCTACAGCTGTGCAGCTCGCTTTGCTATCTCACCCGTTAAACACCATTTTATTATTATTGCTGTTGTTTTCCCTAATGTCTTTCCAAGCATACTGGAGGAAAATGTTTTCCTTTTCTTAGTTGGAGTGACTTTATTTCTGGTTTGTTACTGTAGAACCCCCTTTTTCCTCATTTAAACTTGATAACAATAATTAGCTGTGCAGAAAGTCACTGCTGTCAGCACTTTGAGGTGCAGCATAATGGCCCCCGGTTTAAATGGACACATGAGTTAGTGTTCTAGGAGGGCTAAGTTCTGCTTGTTTTTAAGGTGTGGCTTTGTGAAGTGTAGGGAGCACTGGAGTATATGGGATGAATTCTGTGGTAAGAAGCTCGATCTGGTAGGAATAAGTATTTTTGATGTTTATGCTATAAAATATGTGATTGGATTGCATAACTAAAACAGCTAATGTGACTGTTTCTAACCGATTTCTACACTTTACAGGAAAATGCTGCAGTAGATGAACATGTGAACAGTGGGGTTTGATTAAAAGCTGAGTCTGTAGGAATCCCTGGTGTTGGGGGAGGTGTGCTTGCTGGTGGTCGGCCGGCTGTGAATGAGAGCTGCAGATGAAACGAGCGAGCTGATCTGATGTATCGTGGTGTGCTGTGACAGTAGGTCGTGGAAGCTGCTGATAAAGTCAAATAACTTGGTCAGACTCGTGGTGAAAATAAACGTATTGGCAAAGTAACCTTATCTGTAGGTCTGAGTTAAGCCACAAAATGTTCCTTGTCATTGCTGTTATAATTCCCTCTTGTTTAGAATAGAATGTGCTAGTTCTTCCTCCTCCAAAACCAACTTGGGAAGATAAAGTGATTTCTGTCTTAGATATTGTAAAAGGAGAGGGCAAAGGTCAGAGATATTCTGTCGGGCCCCTAAATTAATTAATCAGGCTTCCTTGTAGATTTTACTTAAAATGAAATCTTTTCGTGTTGCTACTGTGATTAGTAGCAGCACGTATAACTTACGGTGTAGTCTTGTGTTTGTTTCCTTCCAAACCATGAAATGTATGCCAGTACCAACCTAGATGGTTACCCACTTTGCCCCTTGCTTTGTATTTATATAGGATCTTCGTTAAAATCCAGTTAGAGTATTTAGATGGCTGCCACAGATAATAATACTGCAATTTTCCTATGTTTCCCAGCAAGTTTGATTTGCATTTCATTTTTTTCTTACATGCAAAAACCCTTCAGAAGGCATTTGTTCAGATACCTGTTTCTATCAGTTTGGTCCCCTGATATCGAAATTCAAGAGGTTGCCTTTCCACTTCTGCGTACTCATCTACCCAGTGTGAATTGGGTTAGTCTGCTAGTTACTGACTGTTGGCAAAGACGGTTTGAGGTGACAGCCTGCCATTAAGGGGTGCCCTTAAATTAGGGCCCTGTGTCTCGAGACTGGACTTGACTCCAGTTCTGCTTTAGCAGGTCTGTTACGTTACCAAGCAAGGTTTCCAAAATCAGTAGAACTTGGCTTGATTACTGTCGGTCAGTTCTGTAAACTGTTATTTTGCTTTTAGTCTTGCACCAGCAGTTCCTTCCTAAAAGAGGAAAAAAAAAAAACAAAAAAAAAAACAACTGAAATGTTGAGACTTATCTCAGTGAGCAATGTTTCAAATGCTGCATTCATGAATCTGCAGCAAGTGTCGGAGAGAACAGGCACTCCTAGCTGTGATGATCAAATCATGGGAAACTGCAGAAATGCTACTTCGTGTATGACAATCAGTGCTCATAACCTTTTGGAGTAGAGTACTTGATTTTCTTGTGATCAGAACATTAATTCATAATAAGAATCAGTTACCTGATACCATTCTGGTACGTTGTGTATTTCTGGTAGGGTCTCCGTCTGAGGTCTGTGAAATTCCTGGTGCCTGCTCCTGATCCCCGAACGAAGGTGTTGACGAGATCTCATATAGTCACATAGTTCAGTCCTACAATAACAGACATTTTTATATTCAAAAAGATGAAGTGGAAAGCCTATATTTGAGGAATCTGATCTGTTTTTCTGTTTTTGTCATTAAAGAAAAAAAAAGCATTGTGACCCTGTATATTTTTGTCCAAAAGAAGATAAGCTTCGTCTTATGTATTACGTGCCAGAAATCTAGGGGTGGCTTTTTAAAATAAGCACTAGGTCATGCCTTATTTTTAATACCTCCTTTGTCTGCTAGCTCTATTAAAAGGGAACCAACAGATGTGGTAACCTGGCAGTTCCTCTTGGGTCTGAGGAGCACTAAACTCTGTCCTTCCTGAGGAGCCCGGTGAGAGTTGTGGAAGCCTCGTGTTTGAAAGCAGAAGGGTGTCCGTAGCTTCTTTCCCCTCCAGTTGTCTGTAGGGGGGCTCTGCAAATCACTCTTCAAATGGGCCAGTGCAAATTTGATGAAGGTTTAGGGCTGGATCCCTTTCATACTGCATTTGGAAACCTAAAAGTGATACAGTGCTAGTGAATATGGGACTGTGCAGCTTGCCTGTTAGCAGTCTGCCTCTCACTATTGCTCTTTTTCCTCCCCTTCCCTTGTCTTTGGAAAGATCATTTCTCAGAGCCTTGCTCCCCAAACAGTGCTGGAAAGAACGAAGCAGCTATGGAGCTGCTTCCATATTCCTGGTGAAGAAAGAGGAGGAGACCAAAGTGTTGGGCAGATGGAGGGAACTGATAATTGCAAAACAGTCTCTCTATGGTTGGACAGATATTGAGGTGTGGATTTTTTTTTTTTTAAGATTCTAAACCGGAGAGGTGTTGTGAATGTAGCTTGTTGACCTGACAAGTAGGTGTCTGTCAGTCATCTATTGCTGTTGGCTCTGCTTTTGAAAATGTGGGTGTTAGCACTTGGGGTGGTGGTGTGAACCTCGTATCAATTGGTCAGAAATTCCTTGCTGTCTTCCAAATAGCTGATTTCAGAATTCTAGTAGCGTTTGGCCTTCTGTAGCATTCTGCTTAGGGAGATACTTGAACTTGTTAAAAAGGGAAACTAACTTGATGTATTGGCATGCAGAAGATGTTCTTTCAAAAAGTTCATTTGGTATTTCCAGCAACTGATTTTTACTGGATGGGAAGCAGTGATGTGACCACCTTGTTAACAAGCGTAGCATCTGACCTCCAATACCTGCATAAACGTCCCGGTGTCGCAGCACAAGGAAGGTGCCTGCACTGTTAGTTCTGTGCGTCTTCAGAGCAAAGGGTCTCGCAGCAGCTCATGGCCCTTTGCTGCTGTGGAACTACCCAGTCTGGGGCACCTCCCAGCCCAGCCAGCACCTTTATGGCCAAATCTTGATGACCTGGTGTAGGTGATGGAGAGCATCCAGGTGGTTTGGAGAGTGGTCTTCATGGCATGGTGGAAGGGATGTGATTGGAAATCGCTGTTGTGTTTTTGGATTTAGCCAGGCAGCAATGTTGGTGTAGATGTAAACATGAAGACAAAAGATTTGAGTGAAGTGGAACAGAAATCCTGAAAAGGGACTGAGGAAAAATTGCATGTTACTTGAGGAATTCCTTCCTTTACGGAGCAGTATCGATGATGTTCTTACATATTTGTGTGCTCTGTAATTGCATTTACTGGGGAACTTCCAATATGTACATAGTTTTTGTTGAAGGCTTTTTGTTGGTTAGTTTGGTGTGGTTTGTGGGATTGCTTTTGGTCTTGGACAAGGGAATTTCATGTTAAAAGTTTGTCATTCATACATAAATTGACAAAAGTTTCCATTCCCCAACTTCTGTCCAGTTGTCAAGCAAAGGACTGAGCCCCTTAGTAATTTTGCTATCAAATCAGCACAACAGCTGTTTGTCTCAGTTCTGTTTTATCCATAGCTGAGACTATAGGTGCCTTTACATTAATTTCAGTGGGTGTACTATATGCAGTACTCTAAACTTTGAAACAGAAAATGCTGAGTTCTCTTGACCACTGAAATGCCATTTTTGTTTTTGGTACTATAACGTTGAAGGATCATGTTGTTTGGGGTGAGAATTGAATATATTTAGAAGCTTTATAAAACTTTTTAAATTACCTGTAGAGCTTGATGTGACCTATGTGACAGAAAATAGATCTCCTATCTTAAATTTCCTTCCTAATAGGTATTAGGTTATGATATCTGAAAATTCCATTTCAATAAATAATTTTATTGAATAAAGTATTTTCTTTTAAAAGCTTTTTCTTTTTTTTGTGGAGGCATTGTCTAATTTAACCTAACATGTTACTAATTCAGAGGTACTTTTTGCACTTCTTTGGAAATACATAGCAAGATGTGGTTGGTCCTTTTTCTTGTCCTAAGAGGAAGAGTCACCCAATGCAAATAGGAAATAGAAAGGAAAAGGTACTGCATGTGAATTATCCGATGGTTATTGGGTGCTCTTGACTATTGTTAAGTGGTGCCTCCACCTTAATCACTACTTTTGGTGATTAAACATTGTAAGAAAAGACAAAGGATTATTTCAGTGAGCAATTGTTAGTCTGCAGCTAGGAAATGTGTTTTAAAGTCTTTTTTTCTATCTTAGGAAATAATGCCCTTTTTTTTTTCCCTTTTTTTTTTTCTCTTAAAATGAGAGTCTACAAGTTCCCGATGTTATTGAATACCTCAACCTGAGAACTTGTCGACGTTCTGAAATGCTACAATCCATTATGTACTAGTGGTTGTAGGGACAAGGTTGTTTTCTATTATGTGTCTGAGATGAGATAATGATGATTTTTTTTAATGTCCTGAATGAAAGCTTTGTTTTTTTATTTTATTTGTAAAACAAAGCTGTGTTTGTAAACACAACGTCCAAAAACATAAAGGACATACTTTTTTGGTGAAGATGTTAACTGAATACCAAGAATGATCAGAAAGAGCAGCTCTTGTTATATTTAATAATGTCTCACTGTTCTCAGAGGCTAAAATGCACCCAGCCAGTCCTTAGGACTTTGTTAGATTCTTATCGTATGCTGAGGGTGTTTTTCTGGAAAGAAGGAGCTGAAATTGCTGTAAATAAAACGATGTTCATGTTCTTAGCACTGTAATGCGGGAAAAAGATTTCTTGATTGATCTGATCAAGATAACTTGCAGGGGTTGTGAAGAACTACTTGGAAGGAAAGGTGGAAGGGGCAGGGACTTGATGAGAAGGGTTTTCTTTACAGCCCAGTTAATAGGGCAGAGCTCTCTGGGAAAGCTGGTAAGAACAGCAGGTGAGGCTTGTCTTGGTGGGCAGGCAGGTTTGATACTTCAGTAGTAATGGGGAACTTTAAAAACTGCTCAAACTACAGAACTGCATTGAAAAAGGAAGGTAAGAAGTGAAGAAAATTCTGCTATTAGACAAAATTTCTCTGTCTTGCTAAGTGGAAAAGAGTGTGGAGTTCTGGTAGCGCACTGAACTTGCTTTCACTGTTCTGCCCTTTGGGAAAAGCTGCAGGAAATACTGTGTTCGTGTCATCTCTCTGAGAGCTCCTTGCTGGTAAGGTTGAAGCAGTGGTGATACACAGAAGTGTGTTATGCAGAAGTGTAATATTTTAATGTTCCCCCCTCCCCTTTTTAAATAAGAAAGTAAATAGGCAGAACTAGCTGTTAGGAAAAGATACCTAGTGAAAGAAACCCCGGATCTGGTCATGTCTAGTTGGGTGTATTTTGTGGGTGAAATGCTGATGAACATCGTGGTGTGTGTGTGTGTGTGTGTGTGTGTGTGTGTGTGTTGTGTGTGTGATAAATGCAACCCAGTAAAAACGAAAGCTTACACTTAATATGGTAAAAATAAGAGCTTGGTCTGTAGTGTCTGTTTTTATTCAGTTTAGACTATGACCAAAATATATTGCTAATTTTAGTGTGTGTATCATTGTCTTACAGTTTTAATCCTCCATATTCAGGTTTTCCAGGCTTCGTTGCATTGAGTGGTTCCAAGGCTTGCCTAAAATCAGAAATGCATGCAGATGGGTGGTTTCTGTGTGCACTGCTTCCATTTTAAGAAATAAGCTGCTCTTTCTCTTGAATGAGGCAGGTAGAATGGAAACAGACAGAAGATTGAGCCAAACCTAAACCTTAGAGTGTGATTCATACCCATTAGTGTATGGTGTGTAAGCGGAATGTGAAGAATTTAGTTTGAAATAACATTGCTTTAATAACTTAATTTTGTCTGCTTCTGTTGAAAAACATTATTGAAGCCTAAAAAATATAGGTAAATCCAGGATGAAGTCATTGCACCACACTTTGTGTCCTGGAGGGATGCCTTGTAACCAGGTATCTCCTTGATTTTCTGCTTCGTTGCATTGCTGTTTTTGGGTGCTGTGAAAATACACTTTAGAGAAGTCTGAAGTATTTTAATTTTCTGTACAAGAATGGGATTTTTTTTTGTTGTTTATTTAAATGCAAGATACTATTAGCTATTGTGGCCGCTCTGTGAAATGATGAAAGCAGACAGCTTTGCTTGTCAGATATTTCTCATGTTGTGATGTTTTCATTATTTTCAGCGTGACACCTATACCTGTTCCAGTTCCTTCAGGCTGCAACTTCCTGAGTCATAATCCTTGCAAAAGAGCACAGCTTAAAATAATCACTGATTGTTCCTTCGCAATTCTATTCACTGCCCACTGCAAATAAACAAGAGCAGGACTGACAATATCATTTAATCCTTTAATGTTTGCTTTTGACGTGCAAAACATTTTCTTGTAATAGAGAAGTAATCCATAAGGAGGGTAGCTGCTCTTTCATCTTCCTGAATGCTAAATGAGGCTAAGGCTTTTATGAAAAGAGGGCAATTTAATGAAGATGACCGAGTTTTGGAGTAATGGAAAGCTTTTGCGCGTTTCTGTAAATGATGCGTGGTGCTTACTGCAGCAGTGTTCCCGTGGTTGGTTTGGTGGGGTGGCATTGCAGGATTAGCACTTCTGATGCTTCGATGCCAGGGTGAGCGAGTGGTACAATAAATCAAAATCTATTTCCCTTAGTTCGATGTATAAAATAAATGCCCTTTGTGTGCATAAATGTATGTAATGCCTGCAATGTGTTCTCTGGTCTGTGTAAGGTTTTTGTTTTGGCTTTTTATTTGATAACCTTGAAATTATTTCTGATGTATTCACTGTTCTTGCTAGGGAATAGAGGTGAGCATGCACACAAAAAAGGAACAATAACTTTGTCAATATTACTTGTAAGAAAGATATTTAATTTGGACATTCCTGCCACAGGTGCTTGCAAGATGCTAAATTAAAAAAGCGAACAAGAAATGCCAAAAAACCTAACCAAACAAACCCCCAAATAAAGTAGAAAAAACACCGCTGCCTTTTTCTCCCGTTCACTTATTTCATTAGTTTACCTGGAAATCTTTTTTACTAACCTGTACTGCTACTTTTTTATTAAAGCAAGCCTTGTAAGGCCTTACACTTTGAAGGGAGGCAGAGAGAGGCTTTAAAAAGGTTGTGAGACCTTGCTCTCTCCAGAACGTATTCTCCCAAGTGTCTTTTAGGCCCTCTTAAATCAACAAAAAGGACTGTCCTCTTTGTAAATAAATTTCTACAACGTGAGAAGTAGTCAACTTGTATAAAAGTTAACTTCATCTTTTTAATCTTTTAATCTTAAACTGATGTGAGCAGCAACGTGCTGGCTCTAGCCTGCTGAAAACTGCCCTGTAGTGCAAGTGCCGAAATGGATGTGGAGCTTACATTTCCATCTCATCCTTTCTAATGTCTTGAATAACAGACTGGTTTCTGTGTAGTAGTATACAAACTCCTACAGGCATCAGAGCAATATCGTATGGTCTACCTGCTTAAAACTGAATGTTAGGTAAATAAATTTTAAGGAATGTTGAGGCTGCGTGTGCATGAATTCATTTCTGGGTAGGTGATGAAGAGATCTGAGAAATGACATCGTTAGAGTGGTACAGTAGAACCAGAATTTACATTTGTGTGTGTCCTTTATGTGAAGTAAATCCACTTCTGTTTTGAGGATGTGTGTTGTGTACTGAACAACAGCTTCACTCGTGCTTGTTCACCATGCACTGACGTTCCTGTGTTCCCTCATCTTGTTAGAGGAGATCGGGAGCAGAGAGGAGGTGAAGGCCTGAATATGGAGGACACCATGTAGCACGTTTTATATTCCATAATGGTTATGTTCCTTTTGGCCCTTGAATAGTCTGTATTTGTTTTACAAAGCAAATGGCATTTTTTCTCCCAGATACAGCTGTTTATTTATGGGGAACTTATTGCCCTGTGAACTATCACTGAAAGAAGCCCCGTTCTGTGCCTTCGGTTTCTGCGAGTGACGGCTGCTGTCTGTGTGACGATGTGAGCTGTGCTGCGGTGAGGAACCGGTCTGAGTTTGGATGTCTCTCATGTATGTGTCATAGGTTGTGTCTGCCTCGGGACTGAGAAACATGCTGTTGCCATAGCAATGGAAGTCCTTTTGAAGGCAGAATTCTTGGCAGAGCTGTTGCATCTCCTGCAGCGCTTTGGTGTGTTGATCTGAAGGTAGCTGGTCCGTATCAGCATGTAACTGGTGGAAGAATACACCTTCCTCTTCCACAGCTCACTGTGGGTTAAACCCTTCTTCTTAAAACTGCGGCTTTTCCAAACTTTATGCTGTGAGCAATTCTTAGACGTGCTGTTCTTAGCTTGAATGCATACATAGATTGAGATGCTGTAGGAAACTAGCTAGTATTTATTGGAAAAGTATTATTCCGTGACTTCCATAGTTTCCTGCAGCACCTGTCCTTTGTGGTATCTGGAAAACATATTGTCAGACTTATTCCTCTGTGATTTTGGTTACTGCAAAGCGGCTGTGAAAGCATGCATCTCTGTTTGTGATGCTTTTCAACTTGATGTTTTCCAAGTGAAATGGTTGCCTTGCTCCCATGTGATTTGTTTTGTCGAACAATGAGTGTGGCACTAATTTGGGAATGAGGAATCTCCAATGACCTGTGGAGTTGCATCGTTCGGTGTTCACATGGAAAACACACCTTCCACCGGATCCTTTTCCGCAGACCCAGGTTGATCTGGGTGTATAAGTATTTCCTTTTTGGAGTGTGGTTATGCTGTGAAATTAAGAAAAGGCTGTTCATTTCAGAGCCCAGAGGCAACTTGTATAGCACAGAGACTCTAGACAGCAGTAACATCTATTTCTGCAGTTGCTGTTGGGAGTTGACTGTCTCCTGGAGACTTGGAATTCTTTTTCACCTTTATGTTCTTTGGTTTAAGAATGTTTTGTATTTTTGAATAGGGAAGAAATTGAAGCAATAAACCCTGTACAGCATACCTTTTAATGTGAGTGGGAACCTCATGTGTTTAAGAGTTCAGAAGTTAGAGGAAGAGCCTCTAGAATAGAAGAATTTTGAAGTTACCGTGTAGCTTGCTCCATCCTTTCTGTTTTTTGTGTAAGGTAGTCTTTAGCTTCATCACTTTCTCTGAAATAGCAGACATAGATGAGAAGCAAGCAAACGATTCACTTATTTCCTTCCAAGTAAAATGAAGAATGAAATAATTAATGCTTCCACTTGAAAAGAACTTTCTGCCTGCTGTAGCAGATGTGTGCATGCCGTACTTGTGATCTTTTGCTTTTTGTTTTTAATTCTTGCCCTTCTGCCCTGTTCTCAGAGTAGGAAAGAAGCGTGGTGCGTTTGGCTTGGCCTCAGGATGCTTCCTGAGTTGCTGCTGTAAGCAGTTCAGACATGGCTTGCTACCTGGGGCTTTTACATGTGCTGGCGTAACGGGGATAGGCAGGTGGTGGTGGAAGTGACCTTGGCAGGCTGACCAGACGCTGCTCCGAGGAGAGGCCGGTATTGATTACGCTGAGAATGAGAACCAAGGGAATTGGACTCTGCAAGGTATCTGTTTATTGTTATTTTCCCTTTTTAAGCAAATTTAATGCTGCATCAGCAGACACATACAGCAGCTCTCTAGCGATCCTTGGGAGCAAACATAACATTAATAACCCAACTTTCCTCTCTGTTTCACCCGTTTGTCTCAAGTCACATTTGGGGAAAACTCTTCCAAGCCTCCAACAAAAGCTCAGTTTGTGTGTCCTCTCAGCCTTTGGGCCAGTTAGTGCTGGTTGAGTAGGTACTGCTCCCCGTGTTGTGGCAATAGCTTCACTGGCATACAATGAGATAAATGCATTTTATTCTGAATATATAAGTATGTAGTAATGTTAGCTTTATGTCATCAGACTCAGCAAAGATTACGTTTTCAATTTTTGGTGTGAGGAGTTAGGTATCTGTCTTTTGAAATTCTAGTTCTGAAAGGATTTTACACTTGGCTGACTGATTCTTAAACCAGATAGAAGCGCATGTATTTCATGTAACAAGCTCCTGTCTTAAGATATTCTATACTTTTCAATATCCTCTGGTTTTATTTCCAGCTGTACTGTTTTATCGGACCAGTTAAATTGTAGGGGTATGGAGTACTGAAATTACAAACAAAATAGAATTTTTTCAAAATGTGCATATTTTTATTGTCTTCATGACTTGTTTCATGAAAACTCATATCTAGAAGTTTCTAGCAAATTACTAGGAAATAATATTACTTGATACTTATTGCTGTTGTTTTTGTCATTTAAATAAGCTAAAGCAGGCGTTAAAATCTCCATAGAAATCATTTGCTAAGCCTTTAATATTAAGTAAAGAAAGGACAATAATCTTGAGTTTTCAAGGACGTAGCTTTCAGGGAACTGGTAGACTTGGAATAATAGACGAATGGGAATAATTTCAAATTACTTAAGCAATGCCAAAGTAGCTTGCGTGTATTTTTCAGTGCTAATTTCCACTCCCTCCTTTTGTGTGTAGTTTCTATGGCTTCTTTAATTCAATTTTGTACTTATGTTGATAAAGCTTCTGGGTTGTTCTTCATTTATTTCTTACTGTATCTACTGTATGTCTGTTTTAAATTTAAGTTCTGTTGTTCAAAAGTGTGGAAGTGCCAACTGCAGAGTAGGACTCATTCCAGCATTCGGAACGAGAGGGCCTCTTGTTATTTTAGCACCATTTAGACACACCTTTACAAATTACATTTGCTTCTCGTTTCTATAAATTTTATTTGAAGCTAATCTAAATAAGAAAGCATGAAAAAATATTTGCTTACACTTCTTTGCAGAAGAAAATGACTAGCCTAAAACGATTTCCTGATAGAAAAACAGAAAACAGCCCTGTCCATAGCTATCCTTTCTATTTAGTGGATTGAATTCACTTTGACAGCTGGATATATGTACCAGTGTCTAGCCTGTGGCCATGATCTAATAATCATGGATATGGTAACAAGTAGTCTAAAAAGATTCAGTAATCAAGTGTTGCTCTTGACAAAACCTACTGTGACTGAAACAAGAAATGAGGCTGTGTTAAATGTGACTGCATTTGCTCTTTGCTTGTATGCTGAATACTTAATAAATACCTTTTGTGATGTAGCAGAACCTATGGTTCAACAGAGGTGGAAAAGCTGATTGTGCCACAACAGCATGTACTTTAAAGTTATGAAACAAATCTCATCTAGCCTAACTATTACAAGGAATTTAGTTTCAAAATGTTTTCTCCTTCCCCTGAAGTGCTTTTGAAGTTGTTTATCTCATCCATCCTTAAAAGAGCTGTATACCATTAAACCGAACCTTCCGTGGAATAGGCAATTCCTGTATCGTGATTTTGGTGTGTGAAGTGAAGCCTGAGAAGTTACTGATGAGTAAATGTATTTCAAAGGGGAGGGCTTAAAGCACAGCAGATATTTTGAAAACAAATACTTTACTCTGTGCTCAGCACAGTGGGCTTTGATCTGGTCTCCGTGTGACTAAGAAAACCTGCTCGGAGCGTAAATATCCTTTAAGGACAAGAAGTGCCTTGGCCCTCCGACAGGCCCTGGTGAGGTGAGGTCCACGCGGTGCGTCCTGCCAGCAGCACGCTGTGGCTGCCGTCGTGTGTTCGGCTGTAGCTGCTGGGGAAAGCTGTTCTGTGTTCTGTAAACTTCATTCAGTTGAGTACACCAGATTGTGATGAAAACAAGAAATGTTCCAAAAATTGTAACTTTGTACTTTAAAAAGAATTTCTGATACAACTGTTAGGGACCCCAAGGATCGTTAAGGTCCAACCCCCCTGCCGCAGGCAGGGCTGCCAACCTCCAGACCTGGTACCAGGTCAGGTTGCCCAGGGCCCATCCAGCCTGGCGTTGAGCACCTCCAGGGACGGGGCATCCGCAGCCTCTCTGGGCGGCCTGTGCCAGCACCTCACCACTCTCTCAGTAAAGAACTTCCCCCTGACATGCAGTGTAAACCTTCCCTCCTTCAGCTAGGACCCGAAAGATGGTGAACTATGCCTGGGCAGGGCGAAGCCAGAGGAAGTTCTGGTGGAGGTCTGTAGTGGTCCTCATGTGCAAATCAGTCGTCTGACCCAGGTATGGGGGTGAGAGACCAATCGAACCATGTAGTATCTGGTTCCCTCTTGCAATAGTAGGTATTAATGTTTTAATTAAAACTTTTTAAGTATAATTGCCATTGGATAGTAATAGATCCAGCGTAGCTAACGTCTTTTGCATAAGGTAGATTAGAATATTTCTGAATGTTCAGCTGATGCTTAATGATTTTTGATTTTTCTTTAGTCACTTGCATTGTCATAGCCTTGCTTTCATCCATGTCATTGGGGTAGCTAACTGATTCTGCGAGTGTGCTTCCTCCAGGCGCTTGTACGGTGTGAACCAAATGAGTGCCAGTCCTGAATGCTGTGTCCTGTGTTGTGTTTTCACTTCGAGTTAATCTTTCTAAACATCCTGATGGACAAAATGCCCAGGGACAATTCAGATCTTTCTCTTTCATTGCTTTTCCTGGTGCCATGATTTTTGTTACAATGGTGTCTCATGGGTTGGATGAGAAATGAGTACACAGTGCATGGAGTGGTATGAACATAAGTATCATGAATAGTGACTGTTTTGAAGTATGTTTGATTCACTTACACCTTACATGGTTTCTTCCAGGACCCCTCAAATTAAATTTGTCGCATATCAGGCCTTTCAGTACTTTCAAACCTCTTTATCCTTTTGAAAATCACTTGTCAGTGACAAGTTCAGTGTTCTTTGAACCTTTGCAATTTTATACAGCTAAAATAAGTTTTAAAATATGATTTTAGTCCCCTTTTTCCTCTGAAGCCTCATGATTGATTTAACTTACACACAGGCAGATTTAAAGGGGGGAAAAAAAAAGATTCCAACCCCTTTGGAAATGTTTTTTGAAATACATAAGGTATAGAATTTACTGGCATGCATTTGAAATTATATTATTAAAAATGATATTTCTCAGGAAGTTTGGGGCATGGTAATATAATTTCTTCTAAGTTATTTAAGAGCTTAACAATGTTATTTCACTTTGTTACAATCTCCATTTGAACTTTGCGTTGAACTTGCCAGAAGGGATTTATCCAAGATATGGCATTACTTAATTTCTCAGAAACCTGATACCTTTTCCTTGAAAATGTTGAGTACCTTTGCAATGAAGTTTAAATTTAGTAGCTGTACCTGTATGTCAGAATTACACTGTTTAAAGGAAAACAAAAAAAAAAAAAAAGAAAAATATAACCCACGTAATTCAAGGCATGCTTGCACTTCTGAAATGCTGTGGTGTGCTCTGTGGCAGGAGTAGTAATGAACAGAGTAGGAGTGAAGAAGCACACGAAGCATCTTCTGTTGGGTTTGCATTCACACTGAAGTGTTGGCCTCCTTTTCTCCTTGGTCCTGTTCTGTCACAGTATGCAAATGGCCTGAGGCTGCTGAACCTTTAATTCTCGTATCATCTCTTTTCTCGGGAGAAGGAATGCCTCTTTTTCCTTTATCCAAAACATTTTCAGTCTTTGTGTTTTGATTATCTCTACACACATGGAATTTCAGTGAGTATTTGCTACTTCAGTGAAATTTGATAATTTCTGTTAACTTTGCCCCTTTCCACTTAGATAATTTCTTGTGATATCACTGAAGCTGAATGTGATTGTGAGTCTTCCAAGTAGTTTTAAATCCTGCCAGGTAACGTAGTGTTAGCATTTTCCTTTCTACGTAGATTTGCTCCAGTTTATCAGAGCTCCTTAGAGTACCTTATCCTTTTTAATCATTTTAGAAGCTTGCTTTTTTCTTGCTGGTTACCTCTACCTGACTGTATTTTTGAGCAAAAGTCAAAACACCCAAACACCCAGTCTGCTTGGGGATTTTCATTTAAGTCATGTGCAGACTGCAAAAAAAAGTACAGAAATTGTAAAAGTTTCTACAAGATGTTGAATTTTATGCTTAATATAATGCACTTAGTAGTGTAATTACCTTTACAGAATGGGTCATTGTTGTTGGAGTTCAGCTTAGATGCTGATTGACAATCCCATGCTGTGTCTGTACTGCCGATGACTGTTAAAACAACAAAAACTGCCAGCAAGTTTTTGTATAAGATTTGTGTCGTATCAGCCATTTGGGGAATTCTGCTGTGTATTCTCATTATTGCTGTGTTCTAACTTTTTCCTCCCAGCTAAGGTAACCATGTGGATTTCTGTGAAGAGTATCACTGAGCAGCATCAGCACGATGGCTCCTCCTGTGCAAAGAAACCCCGCGGCGAATGGGCAGGTGGGAGGCAGGCTGTGGGACAGCCGTGTCCTGCCCTGCTGCTGCTCCTGCGGTGCCTGGAGCTTGCCTGGGTTTTACTTCCTGCAGCGACCAAACTCAGTCTGATCTTCCTGCCAACCCTCTTCAGTAAGAGGAAAAGGCTGTTAGGGTTTGGCTGTTCTGAGGGGAAGTGTTCATCTGGGATGCTGAGGTCTCTTGGGTGGAAATTTGGGTTCAGTGACTTGGTCATCTCTACATCCTTAACTCCATTCCAACATCTTGCAGCAATGCAAGTTATTTAAAAGTTGTTGTCAGTGATTTTTTGGTGGTTGTTCACTTGTCTAAAGATTATTTGACGAGAAATGCAAGTGCTTCTGTCAGTAAGTTTTCTCTGCTGCTTTTTGGGTATGCCTGTGGCCTGATGCTGTAAGTGCCTCGCGGATGCCCATGCAGCGTGGTTAGAGAGCAGAGAACTAGTTTTGTTCTTCAAGTACACTGTTAGTATGTCTGGTGCTCAAACTATAGACTTCTGTTTTACTGTGACTGCTCCAGGCATTGCTATGCTGGAAAGTAAAGCAGTTTGGCCTTTTGGTGCTTGGCATTTCTATTTTGACTTCCTTTTTAGTTTTGTTTTTTTTTTTAATGCATTCCCTTACTGCTTCATTCTAGGGCTCCCTAGCATTAGAGGTAGTGAAAATAGTCCTAAGAAGGCTCTTGTGTAAGTTTGTCTCAAGTAAAATTTAATTATAATGTGTCTTTAAGGAAGTATTTTCTGTAAAACATGTCTGGAGCTGGGAATGGGAAACAGTGAAAGGAATCGTCATGGTAACTCAGGGTACAGCAACAAAGGGAGAGTCTCTGGAAGCATAGGGACTGCCAAGTTGAAGCTTGCTGAGTGTACCTGTGTTCTGTGGCTGCAACTTCACTGTCACATTGCCAGTGCTGACTGAAGGTACTTAACATGTAGGAAGTTGCTGCATATTTTATATATATATATATATATATATGTATAAATAGAAATTAGTACTTGTTTGCTTTGCAACCTCTGGCTCAAGTGTTTATTGGTGGCAGCCTGTAGGTAGATCTGCTCTTCAGGAGTGACATGTTGAGTAAGAATGTTGCCTTTTGGTTGTGTGTCATGTCCTGGAGCAAGTTGTGAGTGTTTGGGAACAAAATGATCCTCCATCAGAAAGGAGTTCTGCTTAAAACTCTGCTTTTGTTCTGATGAGCGACGGAGATGGACGCCTACCTGTAGGTTTATAAGCTACTGAAAGGGCTGTGTGTTTTTTTAAATCAAATCAAAAGAACATAATAATTTTGCGGAGCTGATGTTTTTCCTTAAATTAAGTAAACCAAAAACCTTTTTAAGTACTTCAGATTATAGAAGGGTTATGTAGTATTTTTAAATGGAAGTGATGATAAGAGTGAGTAACTAGCTTGAGTGAGGTTATCCTTATTTTAGTCCATCCTCCGTGGCATTCTGTGTCCATTGCACAAACATAGTGACCTCTGGTCCCTCTACAAAATTGAATTTTTGTGTTTCTGTGGTTTGAGATTTAGGGAAATGAAGACCTTAACTGGTGTGAACGTAACTGATGCTTCCAATGGGTGGACAGCCAAGTGTGAAATCAGATAGCATTGACTTTGTTTTACATTTTAAAAATATTTTTTTCATTTTTTTAAGCCTGGAGATGATTCATGCTGAGCGATTTAGGAAGACAGTATTTACTGTACGCTTAAGTACAGTTATTTTAATGTAAATTTAGTGGTTGAATCTTGCTAAGAGTAATAAGCAAGTAGGATGTCAGTAGAACAGTTCATATGCTGTCTCTTCTTGCTGCTGACAGTTCTGTCCTGGGAAATTGCTGTCATTATCAGTCTACATTATCTGCTGTAGGATTGTTTTCATTTTGGAGGGATGCAAATGATGATGATGGTAAAGAGCAGCTGTGTGTGGTAGAGGTGGGTTAGGCATGCTGAAAGTTATATTCAAAATTGCAATGGTGAGGGAAAACGTGAAACAGTTTGCTTGGTATTTTTTGATTCACTGAAGTACTGGTAGGAGGCTTGTGTGCTTGGAGTGCAGAGGTGGGGGGGTTTGGCTTTTCCCCTTTTTATGCTGTTACTGAGTAGGTTACTGGACGCTGTTCTTGACATTTATTCGTTCTGCCAGCCTGCTTTTCCCATAGAAGATCATAATATCCCTTTTTCATTGCCTTCAAGAAAAATAAACTGGTTTGTGCTGGGTCAAACATGTATATAATACTACTGATTTTTTTTTAAGGGTATTTGGCATACATGGTTTAGATTTTCCAGCTGCATGCTATTACACTGTAAATACGCTGTCATTTGGAGAAGTAGGATTTGGAGGGAGTGATAATATTCTCTACTAGATACATACCTTTACGTGGATCACAGTAGCTGGAATTCTAGTTCTGCCCTAAAACTAGTGACTTGAAAATGGCTTTTGTAGTTGGTGTCAAGTTTTCTGGTGCATCAGAAGTACACTCTTCAGTTGTATTTCGGGTACTAGGCTTTGTCACAATGCCTTCGTTATGAGCTTAGGTTGCTCTTCTGGATTGAATCAGTCATCAGGCTTTACATTTCATTTATAGAAAATGCTTATGAGCACCTTGTAACGTACTGTAATCGTATTAGGTCAAGTTGGTGGTGTTTTGCGTTCGGTTTGTTCTCTGTCTCCCTTCCTGCTGCAGAGTACAGTTGCTCATAAATGTAGTCTTGACTTCTTGATTTTAAGATAAATAAAAATATAGTATTTTAAATGCAGATTCATAAATACTTGATAAGTGTACTGGCTTTGTGTTTGGTGTTTTACAAAAAGTAATGCTCCACTGTGTATCTACAGCATCTGACTCTTCATTCTGTTTGCTTTTGAATTAAATATTTTGGAGAGTGTTTCACTTCCATCTAAAAATGTTTTATAGGGTGATATCAGTGTCTTCAAAGGTACAAACAAAATAGCTTGACTATGATTTTCATTTGAATCCTTTACATTTACATCCTTGAGACTTCTCTGTAAAGCTTTCCTTAACAGTTCTTGGCATCGCTACCTCGAGGCATGGAGCCAGCATGCACAATCTCAAGCAAGCCCCAGCGCTCGGATCCCAGCCTGCTTGCTCGAGGAGGCATTTTGCTCAAATCCTTAGGGGAGCGTTGACCTTGTCTGCTTCCAAAAGTAGCACCTGCTTGCTAAGCAGGAGGGGCACTGGGTGAATTTGGATGAGGGTGCTTTGGTCTTGGTAGGCTGTGATATGAAACATGGGGTTATGAGTGCTGACAAAGACTTGAGTGGGTAGAAAACAAGTAGGAATGCAGCTCACTGGGAGAAGAGCACTGTTTTGATCCATACCTGTTGTTCTTTATCCAGGTCTTGGCACTCATAGCACAATTTTTCTTGGTGTTCCCTGTTTCTCGTGTCTTCTTTAGGTCGTGCTGCAGGGTGTTTGGACCAGTTTTGTGCAAAAGTAGCATCTCAAATAGGTGACGTTAATTAAAACAAAACAACGTTAACTTAATTATGCTGAAGGAAGTAATTATTCTTGTAAAGCAGCCTAATGTGGAGGAATCTCAATAATTCTTTAAGTTGCTGATTTTTAGTTGGGTAGAATGAAAGCAGACCGAGAAGAAACTCTGATTTTTATTTGCAGGGTCAGTATATAAAATGCTATTCACAGCTTTTCATCTCATTTTGTTTTATGGGCTGTGTATCTAATGAAAAGTAATATGTTTAGTAGGGAGCAGCAGTGAGATTTCATGCTGTTATTTCCAGAAGATTGCTAATACAATACAAAAGCAGTGGTTTTGCTTTAGTTAGATATACATAGATTTAATCACAACTATTGTGCAGTTTGAAGCTGAGAGTTAAAATGCACAGGGTTGTGTTTAAGCNAAAAAATAAGCGATTGAGTGTTAAATTCTAGACTGCATTTAGGAGGGTAAATTGCTTATAATTCTAGAAGCACTGATCCTGATAGGAAAGGATGATAATTAGTTTCTAATATGGACAGAATTGCTGTTATTAGCTGTGCTCCACATGTTTGCCTTCCCCGTGGCATTCCTTGGGGTGCAGCAGATGGATGAGCAAGGGGCAGAGGTAATGTGTGCTGTGATCGGCTGCTGCTTTCCTCCAGGGATACTTGGAGAATGCTGATCTTTTTTTTTTTCTTCCGTTTTTCCCTTTTTCAGCAACTTTGAGATGTATTGGAATCAGTTTACGATATTGTTTCTTTATAATCCATAAATTCAAGCATTTGCTATTAATATATTAGCTTCCTAGAAAAGATAAGGTGGACTTCTGCTTGTGTACTGGTATCTCAAATCTTACAAAGTCAGTGTCATGCTTAAATACTTTTCTCCTGTCTTTGAGGTTGTGGCATTTGTAGCCTGTTGCCTGCTACTGTTACCTGATCTTTTGTAACAGATCAGCTCCCTGTAAGTTGGAGAAGGAGATTATTGTGGCACCCGGACGGTAGCACGGTGTCTGCTACCAAAGAGAATTGTCCTTTTCCTTTAAATCTACCCAGTTAAGGTCTGCTGTAATTTTCCTTTCTTTCTGCTCTTGATTTAAATATGGCCAGAGGTGGTGTGTATTTTTTTCATTGTTGTTGGGTTTTATTTTTATTCCTTTAAAGCCACATCTCTTCAGGGTGGTACTGCAGACGCCCTCCCCGGTGCAGTCCAGGTGAGTGGCCTTGGGCAGGCACAGCTCGGGGCTGACCCTTCCCACGCTGGAGGCAGGAGGATGCCCGGTGTCGGGGGGCAGCTCCCGCTGGCTGCGGGGCTGCGCGGTGCTGCTGCTGTGAAGCCCGGGGGTCAGCAGGGCTTCGACCACAACATCATGGCCCAGCGCTCGCTGGAACGGTGGAGCAGGAGAAAAGGGCAGGGAGCTGTGTGTGTGCACGTGGCTAGAAAATACTTCACCCCCCTAAGGTTCCCTTTAAGTGACAGATACGTACTCTTTGGCCTTCAAGTCTTTTCATTTAGTTTATATGTGACTTTGATTTTTCTTCATCCTTTTTTGTTCTCCCACCCAACCCATCTTAATCCCAAGAACTCTGCTTTGTTCTGCAGTTGGTACTTCTTTTCCTGCTGTCTTTTATCGTTTTCATTCCAGCAGTCATTAATAAAACCCGCTGTTCTCTCTATTAATCTAGCTGGGACTTTGCTGTTAAGTGAAGACAATATCTGGGGAAGTAATTCTTCCTCTTCCATTTTTACTTCAAAAGACGGATGTAGTATATGTGAAAGAGAACTATGTGAACCTGATGCATCCGTTAAAAATGTTTTCTAGGCAAATCATAGAATCATAGAATGGTTCAGGTTGGAAGGGACCTTAGAGATCATCTTGTTCCAACCCCCCTGCCATGGGCAAGGACACCTCCCACTAGACCAGGTTGCCCAAAGCCCCATCCAGCCTGGCCTTGAATACTTCCAGGGAGGGAGCATCAACAACTTCTCTGGGCAACCTGTTCCAGTGCTGCCTATATGCTATGTGCTATATGCTNTGCAGTTGGTACTTCTTTTCCTGCTGTCTTTTATCGTTTTCATTCCAGCAGTCATTAATAAAACCCGCTGTTCTCTCTATTAATCTAGCTGGGACTTTGCTGTTAAGTGAAGACAATATCTGGGGAAGTAATTCTTCCTCTTCCATTTTTACTTCAAAAGACGGATGTAGTATATGTGAAAGAGATCTATGTGAACGTGATGCATCCATTAAAAATGTTTTCTAGGCAAATGCTGCCTATAATATCTAAAATTATACTGCAGTGATACCAGTAGGGCACAGACAGCGTGCAGGTAAACTTACCTCCATCAGTGTGGTCAAGACCAGTGTTACTGTTGCTGGATGTATTTCATCAACTTTGTGCTTTCCAATGCAAATGCTTCAGTGAATATCATGCAGAAAGCGATGGTAATGGCACAAGTCGGTGCCCATACCCACTGACAGTATCACGCCCATGTAATTGGTTCTCCCTTGAGTCAATGCTGTGTGGGGATGCAGTGTCTGCCTGTCTCAGGCAGAAGGAACACAGCTTACATGTCTTTTTTCAGAGTGGGCTTTAAGCGATCAGGAACTGCTGGGTATCATTTGCTGATGGCAGGGAGGCACCCATCGTTGTGATGGAGCCGCAGGGCTGTTACTGATCACAGGTGTGGGTGTTGTTCAGGGGAAGGCTGCAATTCTTGCTTCCTGTTGAATAGTGCTTGTGCCTTAGGTTTCTCAGGAAGTTAAATGGAACGGTTTCCTCTAATTAGCAAAGACTGAGCTTCGTGATTGGGTTGTGAACTTGTCCACAAGATTACACCTTTACCTTCTGAGGTGCCCAGTGTTGGTGCCGAGCTGTTTTTTGAAAAAGCTTTTGAATTTCAAAATGAAGCTTCGGTTTTGTAACTTAAAATTGAGTGTCTGCTTCTTCGTTCAAGGAGCAATGACGTCTGAAATGCCGAGGTCAGCGCAGCAGGAACAAACCAGAGATTTTATGTAGCAGATGATTTCTGTGCAAGTTCCTTGCTGAAGTCAATAGAAAGATTGAATCTGATGTCTTCTCCTGTGTGTCTCATACACCTTGGGAGGAGATACAAGGATATGAATTCTCGTTCTCCTTTTCACCACATAGTATATTAATTATGCATGTGTTCTTTTGTATCTGACTCATTTTTATAATCAGTAAGATATTTGAAGGGTAGTTCAGTATGTATTTTCATTTTTTTGAACTGTGTTTATGTATATGTTGCTGAGCTTTCCAAAAACTCCTTGTAGTGTGTTAGATGCGTTTCATGTTTGGAGTTAAGGAAAAATCTTTGGCCTGGAAAGTAATTTTGCCTTTTGGTCTAATACGGTGATTAAAGGTGATCTAAAGGTGGCTATGGTGTCTACATTTTTGTTTTCCTGAGTGATTCTGTTTGGAGTTTCTGACACCAGAGTTGTCAATCAGCTGATCACGGTGGTGGCACTACTTTCTCCAGATTTCCTGTTGCAATGAATGATGTTGTTGCTTTTAGGTTAACTCCTGTCTTCTGTGGGTTATCCATCTTTTTCTTTTAGTTTAGTGTCCTTGATGTTTAGAAGATAAACCACTTTTACCTGTGCTGTGAGTTGCTCGATGGGGTTTAGATGGTTTGCAGCTCCCTGGCTGCTGTTTCAATGGAGCTAAGCAGCCCTGGCTGTGCTCTGACAGCGTGGTTGTGTTCCAATGGCTGCAGCTGCAGACTCATTTCGGGGCTGCCATAAAAATGGCTGGCTTGAAGCGAACCACACTGTTGTAATTGCAGTAAGAATTCTGCTTAGGCCCAGTGCTGAGTTTGATAGACCTGTTTGAGATGCAGATGTTCCCTTCTGTTCTATTTTTCTATATTTTCTGTTGAGCAGCAGATGAATTGGTAGGATTTAGCAGAGTTCTTGTAAATATTGTGTTAGAATGAGGGACGGGGGTCAACTCTCACCTGAGAACGTGAAGTACAAAGCGGGCTCGTTCTGTTACGTGTCTGTAGCTGCCGTTGTAGGTGGCATCACTCTGCGTTGAGTCAAGTGCAGTGAGAACAGAATTCTGGCTTCAGATGTCTGTTGTGATGGAAAATAAGATGAAGTGGCTTAGCTTCATCTGTGTGCTTAGAATCTTTTCTAAGCTGCTGAACTCTGTTTTTGAAATGAAAGAGTTAAGAAGTGAAGTTTGACTGAAATTCTGCACCAGTAGGGTGTATTAGAGTCTTCAGTTCTTAGGAAGTCTTAAAAATGTAACCAGTCCTGGGGCAACTTAGAGGCTTCACAGATCTTAAGAGATCGCACCGTGTGTGATGTTTCAGTTCACTTTGAAGTGTCTTGGATATACAGCAGGTTAAGGTTGTTTCTCCATGCTGTCTTTTGTTTGCTGTTCTGTAGTCTTTTAGATAGCACATTTTGTTTGGTTTTCGTTTGTTTTTGATTTTCCACTTGATTTTTTCCATAATGGAGTCAGTAAAAAGATAGTGTTATATTTTTAGTCTTTTTGGAAAACAAAAAGTAGACTAAAGCAATCTTAGGAGCTGACACAAATTCAATGTTACAGTTTCTTGGTAACTGGTTGAATAATTGCTCGATCAAGACCCCGGATGTTTAAAAGTTCAACACCAAAATTTGAAAACGTATGTGAAAGTGGCTTCAAACTTGCTAGTTGAGTTTTAATTCGCTTCGTTTTACAAGTATTCCTTCTCCATTTTCTGAAAAGAACGTGTACCTGCTTTATTTTTAAAGGAATATGCTCTGCATGATTTAGTGCATGTGAAAACATTTTTTTGAAGCTATGTATGATACCTATTCTTGTCTATTCTGTGACTCAATCTTCAGAGTGTGATCTTGCATCTGGGAGGACAAGTCTGTTTTCTGAACTTCTGAACTAATCCTTCCCGTGCAGACTGTGTGGAGAGACACGGGATGCTCAGAACTGCAAGACAGCTTTAACTGATAGTATGTTGGAAAGTAAGAATGTTCTTTGTGATTGGAATATCATAAAATCTTTCCCAAATACAAAGTTGTGGTTGTCCCTTTTAAAAGGACACAAACTTTTCTTTCATTTTAACTATTTTGAGTATGTAACTGAATGTCATTAGTCTGTCGTATGTTAAAATGAATAAATAATCCTTATAAATTGTAATATTTTATTTTCATTGGCTTAACAAAAGCTGGATGCTTGTGCAGATTTAATCCAGTTGAGTGTTAGAGAATTAAAAGTGAAGCAAAATCTGGCAGGTGCTGCCGGACTTAAAAGCAGTAACATAAAGAGCACTGAGTACGGAATTTAAGGCCAAGAAAATTTAAACTTGAAGTCACCACCTGGAGAGGTGATACGTTTAAATTGGTTTGTTTTGGCAATACTTAGGTCATAAAACACAACAGAGAAAATAGGCTATGGTAATTTATAAATGCCACTTATTTGGCACGTGGAGTCTAAGATGTGTTTTGACTAAAATTAGAAATGTACTTAAGTCTTTAAATGAAGTGCCTTTCTGTCTTCAATTACAGGAGAAGGAGAGGGAAGGAGAATTCCTAGTTTTGGTTGCTCTTCACTCCAAGCTTACTCTTCCTCTGGATTTTGGCTGAAATTCTCGAAGGCTATCGAATAGGAATGCTTGTGGGTGTTCTGGCCATGCTGAACACCCTGATAATCTGTTTCTACCCTACTGCTGAGCAGTTCTGATATTTTGAAGATTTTTATGAATGTTATAGATAGTTGATGTAATTTAAATATGCGAATGCTGAAAAGCGATGGGCTTGCTTCTCTTGGCTCTTTGTGCAGCCCCGGCTTTGACCTTACCCCTCATTCCTGTGCACTCTCCCCTTCCTTTCTGCCAGCACTGATGTTGAAAGTGGTTCCATTTGTACGAGCTTCTTCCTGCACTGGTTTACTGCAGGGCCCTGCAAAACACAGGTACTTGTAGGAGGGCAGAGGACACAGCTGGGGGCTGAGGGTGATGGGGACAAGAGGCGTTAAGGGGAGCAGCGTGGCCTGGGAGCGGCAGCCAGCCTGTCAGGAAGGGAGGCCTGTGTTGGCGTACACCAAACCTGGCTCAGGAGCTGTTGTGTGGCAATGGTTGCTGTATCAAAATCCTTCATGGGAAGCTGGTAAGCGTCACTGTTTGAATGCTTACTTAGCATGGAGAGGTTTCGTGTTCATTAATTGCACGTTGGCCAATGGGTCTGGCTGGGAGCTGTGCTTAGAAGGCTGTTGGCTGCTTGCTTTCTGCAGTGCTATGGAATTGCAGATTCTTAATATCCTCTCCATCCTTATTCGTACTTACCTGTAACATTAAACTGTACAGTATTTGTCTCGATTTTAATGTAAACCCATTTGTTTCTGTGTTCCCGTTAAATATCCCTAGAAATCTGGTGTTAATTTTGAGGTGCAGGCTTTATAGGAATTGCGTCAGGAGAATATTTATGGCTTTGTAGAATGAAAGACTTTTAAAACATACTGGGAGGAGGAGTTGAAGAAAGTAATTAGTTATTGATTGCTGCTTGTGTTTTGACTAAAGAATATTCAAGTTAATGTTTGGAAGTGTTTAATGCTGTGTTACTACTGTAGGAAGGATGATTACCAGGTAAGGATGCTTTTCTCCACAGAAAGACTGTCTACTGCATTTTATTGGCTTTCAGCATTTTCCAGCTATAACCTACAGAACTGCTGTAACAGCATACTTTAAGAAGCTGCAGCAAAATTTTTGTTTATTCAAAGTGCAATCTGTCCTCGTTTAAAAATATATTTATATTTATATATATATATATATAAAAAAAAGGCATTGCATGCACTTTGTTAGCAGTACCAGGTATGTAAGTTCCAGCTGTAGTGTGTTAGAGACTGAGGCCAATTTGAAATTGGGTTAACTGACCATAAATTCCAGTTCTAACTTTTCCATCGAAGTTCTGCTTCTGAAACGTGTGTGTATGGTTTCTAAGGTGCATTTTATTAGCAGAGTTCCAGCTCGTGTAACACTTGTTACAAGAAAAGCATTGAAAACTCACGTTTCCATAGGAAGTGTGGTATTTAGGGTTTAAACAATGGAGAAATGTTACACAATCCAGCCAATCCATGGGGTATTGAACAAAAAGCTATGAGGAGAAATAGAAGAGCAGCAAAGTCTTTAAAGAAAAAAAGAGGGAAAAAGAGGTCTGTCTTCTGGGTAAGAAGAAAAGCTGGAGAAATCTCAACTACTTTGCTTGTTAAATGTAGATATTTCTGGAATCATATTCACCATATTCAGATCCCATGATGTTTTGTAGTTATTTTCTGGAATAGAACAGGTTATTTTTGTAGTTAGTGTGATGATATTTTGAGTTCTGTTCAGAATAGCTGGATGTTTCTGCTAAATTAACAGTATTGATGTAATAGTTCTTTGTCATTTTAATACTAATTCTTTGTCATTTCAATACTACAGAGCTTAACAGGGAGTTTGGACTACTCCTGAATTCTTACTTCTGTGTTACTGATCCTCTGAAGGTGTAATTTTGTTTCTGGGAGTTGATCTTCCCAGGTTTATAAGCTGGTCCTGAAGCGCAGCAGAAATTAGTCGGCTGGATAAGCTGTTGCTTATGGAGGAGGAAACTGGTGAATGCAAGCATCAGGCAGCTTAATACTGAGGAGATTGATCTTGGTTAAAAGGGAGAAACGCTGTTTTAAATGCAAGGAAGCAGTGAGATCACACAATGAAGAGGAACAAATGTTTTTGGGGTAAGTAGGCTCCCTCAGGCAGCCCGGTTGCTGAAGCACTGCTGTGTAGCAGCTCAGGGCCCGGTACCATCAGGTAGCAGCCGTGTTGCTCCTCATTTGTTGGTGTAGGAGAGTGCGTGCCTCACATCTGCTCTCTGGTGTTGTGGCCATGCTGTCACCAGCTGCCCCCCGTGCTGAGGGAGGGAGCTGGCAGCACGCAGCCCAGCAGCCTGGCCCGGCAGCAGCTGGCTGCCAGCAGCAAGGGGCCGGGTTCAGCAAATGCTTGGGCAGATACAGTGATATCTCTGAAATTTAAGGACAGACTTATCTCCTTGGACAGATAACATCACATTTTCTTGCTTCAAGAATGAGGTTAAAAAATAGCAATATAATCACTGTCAAAAAGGTAATTGGAAGAAATGTATGTTTTCATTTTGAGGGGGGAAAGAAAAGTATTGTTTTGTTGGTTGGGGGCCTGCTGGCAGCACAGACTGTGCCAGATCTTCGTAGTTGGTACAGACTGGGTTCTGGCTATGACTTCGGGAAGTAATGGAATTACTGAGAGGTGCTGGCTTTGGCCTCTGCAGAAGGAGAGCATCTGGCAAGAGTTTCACTGCATTCCAGGTAGCTTACGGAGGAGGAGCTGCTAGGACAAAATCCATGCTGCAAAAAGTAATCCTTGATACTATAGGGTATCAGCTTCATCAGCTGAAGTTCAGGGCTATAAATGCAGGAAGAGAGGCCTCTTGAGAACTTGGCATCTCCGTTGTGGTACTATATACTGTGCTTGCCATTTTAAAGCTCAAAATCCTCACTCAAGATGCGATTTTTTTTTTTTTGTCTGATACTTTGTTTTTCTTTTGGTTCACATATGTGAACTAGGAAATTCCAAATATATGATGTTTCTTAGAAATGTCAGTACTTTCTCAGCTCAGTTTTTCCCTCTGCTCTTAAATTTTGTTATATTAGAAGGATTGGTTGTTAATTAATATATTAATGGTCTTCTGAATATCAGCAAAGCTCTCCCAATTTGTTGCGTTTGGATAATTTAAATGATATTTTAATTGCATTTGTGTCAGGATGCGACAGCTGTCTCCATGATGAGATGATGCTGACCTCAAGTTGATCTTGGAGCTTGTGCTGCTCCAGGAACAGCTCCTCTGCTTCCTGTGTTTGTGACCTGGTCTGTTTGTTGGGTTGTTTTCAAGAGGATCAGGGTTTGCTGGACTCTCGGTGCTACAGTGATTGAAAGTGCTTTTTTTTTTTTTTTAACCCTTCCAGACATGGTTTTAGAAAAGCTGTTGCACTTGAAGCATTTTCTTTGCTCCTTGGAGTCAGGAATCTCAGTGACCCACTGGGTGACTGGGATTGTTTTATGTTCTGCTGGGCAGTGTAACACAACTGGTAACAGTAGCTGTTGACTGTGAGACTATATTTGAATATTTTTGGCCTGGTGTGTGCAGTCTTGTGACACTGGTCTAGATTTGGTTTATATATAAATACATATATTTTAAACTGTGTGTGGTTATATAAAGCTGTTGAGTCATAACTGAAGTAACCACAGGAAAATTTGCCAGTAGAATGGATTATGATGATAGCTAATATTTGAGGGCTGAGAGTTGCTCATTAGAGCCATTCGATCTGATACGTCGTGGTTCGGTACAGGGAGGAGAATAAGCAGCATGGTGCAATTTAATAGCAGTTGAACTCTGTGTGTGTGTTTGCCTGTGAATAAGAGCTTCGGGTTCCATCCCCACTGAAGGTTTGATCTCCAAGTTGGTTTGCTTTATTCATGTTTGCAGCCAGGGAAGTTTCAGAACGTACTCTGTGTGTGCAAACATGTAGATGTTATTTATATACTGGATATAATCTGTCAAGATTAGCATTTTATTTTTTTTTCCAGACTTGTAAGCTTATGTTGAATGGAAGAATAGCATTAAGGGTTATTATAGTAAATGGTAATATTTATTTTCAGGGACAAAGAGTAGCTGTGTAGCTTTCCAGGCACCTCTGGCCTTGTAAGGAAATTCCATTTTTTCTCTCACTGATTTAAATGCTGTTGTTTATAGCTTTTCCTATTAGCTTATGTTTGTGCTGTTTCAGTAAGCACAAATGTTTTACTGACAGCGTATTACATACGCTGCTGTAAATATGCCCTTCTCTTTGAACTGAACCTGATGTTGTTTCTTCTTTTTTTCCTGGCAAGACGGGTATAGCGGTGTGCGATTTTCTGTTACAGGACAGTCTGGATAGGAAATGCCAATTCTGTCTTCAGCAGGTTGTGTTGTATTTGAAGTGTCCAGGTCATCTTGGGCCATTTCTTTTGTCCAGTGATGTGAGTTCAGGAAGCATAGAATAGGAAGAATGAAAAGTAGACAACTTCTGACATTTCTTTCAGAGTGCTGCTATAACAGGAATTAATAACCTAATGCTCTTTGTAGAGAATACATGGGCCTTATTGCAGGGAATGAATAGAGTTGTTTGTGAAATCAAGTTAGAGGTAGCAGTGGCCTCCCTCACCCCCTCCAACCAAATCGTGTTAGCTACTGAGTGGGAAAAGCCATAAAGCATACTTCGTAGTTACACAGGAACTGCGTTGCTGGTATTGAGTTATGGTGTTAACAGACACCACTAAAATAAATGAAAGCTTTCTACCAGTTTTCCTGAACCAGCATGATTTTTTCTCCCACTTTATTCGATGCACTTATTTTGTTGTGTTAGCGAAAGTTCAACTGTACACCTTGACTTTGTCTTCTGACCTGCGAGTGTGCTGTTCTTGCAGATCATTTTCTCTATGAAAGTATAGTTTTTAAGCAGCTTTCCATAAAAAGAGAATTCATGTTGCTGATACTTCTTGGGTTACAACTCATTTTTAACACCTGTCAGTGCTACTTTTGATCCAGGTTCTGGGCAAGTTGTACGCTTGCTGCATGTTACTCCCATTTGATTAATTTTGTTCTACTGAAGTTTTAATTTCAAACACTTACTCTGAGGATAGAACTGTATATAGCTTCTCTTATTGCTTATTCTTAAAATAATTTCCACAAAAACGTGTATAGCAGGGTTTTTTCTTTGCTGAGTAAGGTAGTAATATGCTGTTGGATTCTTCAGAATAAACAATGTTTCAAAAATGCAAATTAATTTATTTACAAGTATTAATTAAGACTGTTGATATTTCAAACTGATCTTAAAACTAATCTTCGGAAAGAAAAAAAAAAGGAAGCAAGTATTTTGTAAGTAATAATTGAGGTAGGTGATGCCTGTTCAGGGTGGTGTCAGTCCCTCTAGTGCTTCATTGTGCTTCTGAATTTCTGCCATCAAATGCTGGTAGCTAACTCTGGGCAGGTAGGAGAGGGCATTGAGGCAGGTAAGCACAGGAGAATCTGACTTCTAGACCACTAAATGGATGGAGTGTGATGTCTGAGACTGTGGCTCAGTACAGGGAGGTCACATAGTTTAATAAAATTATCCCAGGAAGTTTCCGAAAGGGATTGTGGAGTATAGAGTTAGTACCAGATGCTTTAGGTTCACTGTAGTTTTTACCAGAGCATACCACTTTTGTTAACCTTATCTGTAGCAAAAGGTACAAAAAGGGCGGTGTTCCTTCTTTGCTATTCCCACAGGTGCTTTATTAAGTAGAAATACTGACAATTCTGTTACCAGTGAGGAATTTTTTCTTTTTTGATCTGGAGGGCTGGGGAGAAGGGCAGGACCTGATCAGGCAAGTCACGCTTGTATCAAAACAAGTCGGTGAATCATAGAATCATAGAATGGTTCAGGTTGGAAGGGACCTTAGAGATCATCTTGTTCCAACCCCCTTGCCATGGGCAAGGACACCTCCCACAAGATCTAGCTCTGTTACTCAGAGTGCAGGTGAGTTCTGGGGCAGGTGTTGAGCACCTCTCCAGCTGACCCAGGAGGCTGGAGGCGATTGCAGCTCTTTGTACAGAGTGACCAACTTCACCTAGTGTACTGTAATGGGATCCCCTCCGTTTTTGCCAAGACATATGAATGAGAAAATCTCTCCTCAGGTCCAGTTGGGGCATTGTGTTTGCCTTTCAGTTACTGCCAGATCACTTCTGTTTGTGACCTGAACTTCATATCTGCGTGCTGTGACAAAACCAGTGCGCTCTCTCAAAATCATGGATTGAGAGTTGAAGTTTCTCATGAATATTTTTCATGCTTGAAATGCTTTCCCTTGCCTTTCGTTTTCAGGATGGGGTGTAGAGAGAAAGCTCTCCATTTATAGCATTTAAAATGAAAGTGTTTTGTCTTCTAACTAATTAGTGTTGCATCTGAATTTATCAAAATGGCACTTAAGTGGCTGTGCTGTTCATAGCTTGCCTGGGTTTCATTTCTCCTCTCAACTTGATTAATGCCCTTAGCTTTGTGTATTTTAAGACCACCACATGACATGTATTGTCAAAGCAGCTTTGGTTTTAAGTAATTTTTCTGGTTATGTGTAGAAATATATTTTCTTTACTCGCTTATCTGTCTTTCCAAGTCTAAGTACTCCGTTAACAGAATAAAATCATTTATAGTCTATTAAAAATGTTAGGTCTAGCATAAAATGAGAAAAGGTTTCCATTTGGAATTGACAGGAAGAAGCCGAGAAGTACTCTTAACCTGCTGAAATTTAAAAAGTTTAATTGAGATGGTTTTTCTTTATCAAAGCTTGTTTCTCTTTGCATCTCCTTATCAGAGAGTCTAAAATTATATTTTAGGTCATGATTTCTATCACACTTCACAATAGACCTATGCAATACAGGGTTTAATGGCAGATGGATTTGTTTGAGTGTCTAAGATGCAAAATATGATCAATGCTGTTGCAGTTTGTGCTCTAGGTATTTTTGCAATTGATTTCAGTTGCTGAATCTGATCTGAAGGAATATCATTACTCTGAAGCAAAATTGGATAAAGAAGCTATAAAAGATAGAAACTCATACCTTGAGAACCTAGCATAACAATATACAATGTGATTTTTTTGGTCAAACCATTTATTTGATCAACATCGTAGCAGATGGTAACCCTATAAAGTATATTATCTTGCTTACACAAACATTAGAACATGGGTTTCTTGAAATAAATTTTAAATGTGGTTGTCTTTGTGCTATACCAGCGAGAACAACAACTTTCATTTAAGTTTAATTGTGAAAATCCAATTTTTTTTGTATTGGATGAATGTTTGGAGCTGTTTCTTCAGTATGAATACGTATGTTGGAAGTACTGGTGCAACAGCTTTTTTTTTTTTTTTCCCCAAACTATTCTAGAAGAGCTTGAAATGTTCATAGTGCTGTTTTAATAGAGGCATAAAGCAAAACCTTAATGTTTTTAGAATTCAATTTATAAAGCCAGAAAGCATCCTTGTGACTGCCTGGCCTGAGGTGAGGGAGGAACTTCCAGAACGTTCGGCCCAGCCTGCGGCCTGGCCTGGGTCCCCGCTGCAGGCCGTGCTGGCGGGCTGTGGTGTGGGGCTGCGGAGGGTGAGGGCAGGGAGATGTGCCTGCTCTCCTCCCTGGGGCTGGGATTGCTCTGAGCCAGAACCAGGGCACGGGCTGCCTGCTGATTCGTCTGAAGCAATTTCAAAAATGACCAGGTTATTCCCTGGTTAAGCTGTGATGTATCTGCTTCAGCAGTGACAGGCTTTGATTAGGAGGACTATGACATCAACTCTTGAGTCTCTTCAGAGCCTTTCTCTCTAGACTGCCTACTTTAAAAAAACAAAACAACCAAAAAAAAGGAGGTGGGAGTTGAACCGTATTGTACTTCTACCTACCTGACTGTATATTAGACCTTCACAGCAGGTGATTCCCTCCTTTTTGGATTAAGCAAACAGACTGAGATGCTGCAGTCTGTTTCTATGTGACATTTTTCAGTGCTCTGCTAACACTTAGGGCTTTTCTGTGCCCTTTAATATCCCTGATGAATTAGTAGATCCTGGGATTGGACGCTGTTTCCTTGTGGGTGGGGGAATGGAATGGGATATTGGCAGGAAGGTTCAACTCCTGCTGCCATCCCACCAACATCTGCCTCTGACATCATGGGCCAACGTCATAAAATGGGAGGCATTACTTTTGGAGCAGCCCTCACATATTACTGAAGATTATGCTTGTGTTCTTTCTAGGATTACTGCTCCCTATTTTAAACCCCCCTCCATCTGGAAGGTGCATCTTGTGCTCTCGGTTGACTCACATAGAGCTACCTCTGGCTGTATTAACGTTTATGTTTCCAGTTGGCGCCCAGCCTGCTAGAGTCTTCTGGTCCTTTGTATCTTGCAACACTTGACTTCAGCTGTCATTGACTGGAAAAACCAATAGTGTAAAAAATAGAACAGGTTTCTTAAGCACCATCATAGATGTGTGTCTGACTTCTTGGTTGAGAATTCCTGGCCAGGCAGTTCTTAATTCATTTGGCAGGTGCTGTGTTGGTCGGGGGAGCAGAGGGGCAGCATGGGTACCATTCCAAGAGAAACCAAAGCATCTCTGGCAGTAAGGTGGAGTGTACATGTTCTGTCTGTAGTACATGAAGTGCCTCATGAAAAGGAAGAAAAAGACACCTGGTAGAAAAATGGAAGTGTTATTTCTCCTGACTACTCTAGCTAACTGTGTAGGCTTTTTTCTAATTTATGTAAATAAATGGTGAACTCTTTAGAAGTCAGTTTTCATCTCACTCTTAAAATGTTGTATTTTGTTTTAGAGCTGTTTCTTTAAACAGTAATAATGATAGAATAAAAATACAAGAATTTTTAGCTATACATATGCTGGTTTAGCAGAACTTTAACATAAATCCTTATGTCCCACTGACTTCAATTTTTGAGTAACATTCTACTAATGAGGGGTCACGCATCTAAACACTCAGTGCATAACCACTATCTGCTGACTTGTTTCTTATATAGATTATTATTATGTACAGTCTTAAACTTTCACAAACACTGTGTTACAGTAAGATTTTTCTTTTTTTTCCTCTGACTGTGTATCTCTTTTGAAATTAAAGCAATGGAAGACTTGTTATGATAATCACTGGATTACTAGTGCTGTTGTTGCTGGCAGAGAAGAGTCAGTTGTGCCAAAAGATTACTTTTGCCTTTGTCAGTGCCAGCCACGACGTTTTACTCAGCTCCTGGATCAATTACAACAAATAAAACAACAACAATGCTGTCAGCTGCAAAATGCAGCGAATCACCACAGACTGTTGGCTCGCTGTAGTGGATTTTTTGCATTTTTCAAAGAGCATTCTCCAGCCTTGAGGATCCTTCCTGCAGTGCACAAAGGAAGTCTATAGTTCTTATCTGGGTGGTAGTTCTGTGCTTTGTTTAACATGCCTTCTGCAGGCTGTCTTTGTTGCAGCAGTGTTTCATAGCATCATAAAACGTTCCTTAAGGAAATAAGGATTAGAATACTGTTACTCCATAGGTGCCTGTTTGCATAACAGCTATTATTTTCTTGGATTTTATTTTGTAATGTGACCAGTCAGAGATACATGCATGAAAACTTCATATTTGCAATATAAGGCTTGGGTTTAAGGACAATTGTGTGAAGTAACTCATACTTAAGTCGTATTTATAAATTGTGACACTATGAAGCTTTATAATTTATACTGTATATCATGTGAAGTATTTACACTGTGTGTCAAAATCTTCATGGGAGAAGTCTGGGTGAGGAGAAGCAAAGTAATTAGTTGCGTTTTGTAGGCCAAAGTGCGTTTGGGATGGAATTGTTCCCACATTTAAAAATCAACTCTTGCTGTATGTATATGATCAGGAGCCTGGCTAATAGAATAGTGATCTTATCCTGTATGAATGATCTGGCTGTAGGAATTCAGCTGCTATGGCAAATAGCTGTTCTGGAATGTTGTCTAAAAGATGGTTTAACAAATTAACTTGGAATAGAAATTAATTGGAGCAAGTGCTAGCAGCGGTGCTGTTAGCTAGATAATACGCAGGGTATGGACTCTGATACAGAGCTTAAAGCTCTCCCTATTTTTTTCCCCTTTCTCTTTTGAGCTGTAACCTTGATTTGCATAAAGGGAACCGATTCTAAAAGAACCGTTACAGAATTAAAAAGATTCCTGTTTTAGTAGAGCAGACATCATGAGTCTTTGTGGTGTGTTCGTTGTTTTTTTTTAAAGCCATTGAAATATAAAGCAGTCTGCCTTATTCTCCCTTATGCTAAAATATCTTGCCAGTAACGTAAAGACCAAGTAGGGGAAATGATTTCACAGATTTTACAATGCTCAAGCAAGACAAAGGAGCAAGGAGTAGATAACAAGTATACATTTCACAGTGTGTGCTGCAATATTTAGTGCTTAAGTTGTAGGATAAATCATGCTGTGCAGAAAGCCAGGCTAACATGGTTGTGCTTGTTTTGTTACTCAAGGTAACTTCTTATGGGTTACGTAGGGCTGATGGTGCAGATTGGCAAATCTTCTTGACTTTTTCTGCTCCTGTTTTCAGCAGCTGCAGCTGTCCAAATGTGTACATTGTATTGTCACCAGCTTCGTTATCAAGGAAATTCATCTTAAGTTTTGCTTTTAGAAATACTGCATTAAGGATATGGAGGAGGTTGAATTTGCATTCAGGTTGCGTCGGATGCATTTGCTGTGTTCTCTTATAGGTCTCTGCTCTTCTTTTTGTTGCTAGGTATGGATGAGCGAACAGGTGCCACCTCCTGGGGAACAAGTGGTCAGCCAAGTCCTTCGTATGAATCTTCAAGGGTAAGGTTCCCGCACTATAATTGATAGTAAAAGTTCATGGGAATGTACAGAGAAAATCAGCAGATGATTTGGCAATGTTTTAAAGGGTAAGCTCCTTTAAATAAACAGATTAGCATCTTTCAGAGATTCTAATGACTTTGATATATTGCAACAGCAATTCAGATTTCTAAGGCTAAAAAATAACATAGCTTTAGTGTTTATGAAAATAAACAATACATGGCTGTATACTTGTGTGATGAACACGCAATTTACTTACCTTATGGTCAGAAATGAAGGTAAAACTCATGTTACTTACTGAGGAGCAAATGTACTGGCACAGCGTTAGGAGCTCTAGCTTGTCCTTTACATTGCCCAGTTGAAGCTTGTGCTGTGTCACAGTGCTGGAGAGAAGCTTCACTTTTAAAAAGTGAATTTTAAAATGCCTTTCTCCTGTTCTGTTGTGGCTTCATCCAACCCATTTGTGATTGCAAGTTTCTTCGTGGTATCTAATATTCAACTTATTGATTGGAAAAGCAAGCTTTTTCTGTAGTAAATCACTTTACCTTTCGTCAATTTTTTTATGAATACCTACTTCTTGAAGAGACAATGAGCTAGGTACCTAATGAATTAATAGAAATACACAGCATAACTGGTGGCTCCAGTCTGAATAATCTGTTGATTTCAGTACTCTTGAGCCAGAGAGCTGTGAATTGCTTTCTCTTGCTGTGGAATGAAGTGAGTGGGCTGCAAGGTCTTGTGCAGTTCACTGGATATTGTTAAAGCCTGCACCTGTCTTCGGAGGAGAGAGCATTAGATAGACTTATCATGAAGTCTTAATTTTCCCATTGATCTTCAGTAAATAAGCTGCAATAAATGGATAGAAAAAACTGTGGGTTGCAAAAATAATTGTGTGCAGCATAAAAATTAGATATTCTTAAAAGCATCCTGCATAACTTGAGGCAGAAGGACCAGCCTTTAGATGCCTTTTCTACATTTGAAATAGAATCTTATACATCTTGCAGTATATGGTATTCTTGGCATATGCTTGTTAGCATTTTAGGTTAGGTGCTCATTTGTGAAGTTGTGGATCAGTTTGAATCGATAAAGAAGCAAGCTGACCTAACTGGAATTTTAACTTGTGATTCGAGTTCTAAACTAGAAAATAAAAACATTGTCCAAGAATGAGACCACCAGAAATCATATCATAAAGTTGATAATAGAGGCAAATGTTAGTGCTCCAACAGGAGGTATGCCAGAAGCTAGAATCACAGGAAAAGGTTAGTGTTATTTGCATGCATCATTACGAGTAGTAAAATAACGGTTGACATAAATTTATCTTGAGCCCCCTAGAAGGATCTGGGGAGGAGGAGGGAACGAGTTCTTATACTTGTCAAGTATCTCCCTACCCTCAGCAGTTGTGACTATGGATTTAAAATTGTGTATTAAAAAACCAACGTATTTGTCCTCCCAGCAAACAGTTACTGCTCACTCCTAGTTTATGACAGGACTGTTCTAGCTGCAGACAGCTGGGCTCCAACCAAACTGAATATATTGTTAAGTGTTGGTGGAATCTGTCCCCAGAATGTCACTGAAGAATTTCTTCCTATTCTGGCGGAGTGCTCAGGACTTTTCTCCTGCCTGCTGTTTGGGGTCATACTGAGAGCTCATTCTGAGGCACCAATTGTTTGCAGTTTGGGATGTTCAATTGATAAACAAAACCAAAAATCTCTATGTTCATTTTTGTTTAAACTGGAATATTCTGTTTTTTATAGGTCTTCACTAATTCAAGTTAAATGTGTTTTAAATGGTTTTAAGATTTGGCAGTTCATGTTGTCCACAATTTTTCAGAAGGTAGAGACTTAGAAAATACTGACATTTAGTTTTATTTATCAACTAAAAATGAAAATCAGGCTCACCTCTTCCTTCTCTTGTGCCAAAATGTTTTATAAGTTTTGGGTTTTTTTTGGAGGGGGAGGGGACAGAGCAGGGGGGTGTTGGAGTTTTCTTAATCTGTTCATGCACGTGTTCTAGTAGTGTTGGGGTGGTAAAGTTTCCTTCAAAAGGGTTTTTTTTTTAATATTAAAGGCAACAGAAATTGTGTGCGGAGGTGGGAGGGAAGTCCGAAATTCTAATGACAGATTCTTGTATTTTGAATGACATCTGTAAAAATATTCAACGCTAACTTTCTGTTTTTGGAAGGCCTGGTAAATGATATAAATTTTAGATCAAGCCTTTGGTTAGTGTGGAACATGATGTTAGCCTGTCCACGAAGTTGTGCCCGGAGTCGCCTGGGCTGGGTGCTGCTGGCTGCCTGGCAGGAGCGGTGCCCCCAGCGCCTGCCGGGGGGTGACTGGGCCCTGCGTGCTTGGCTGGCTCAGGAGGCCTCTGGTGCTAGGTTTTGAAAGCTAACAAAACATCTACATCTTGGTTTTGTGGAGTATATCATTTTCAAACACAGGGGAATAATAAGGAAGGTCTCTCCTGCAAGGTCAGAACAGCTATTTTGCAGAACTGATGTCAAGTGACTTTCTAAAGGGATTCAGAGTGTTTTGCCCAATGTGTATGTAGGTCTTTGTCTGGGCCTTCAGTACACCAAATACTGTGTAATGGGAGAGGAAAAAAACAAGTTTCAGTAGAGCCCTACATGAAACAATAAAGATGATGTCATTTAAATACCAACTTTATTTTAAAGATATCTGAATTCCTTTTAAAGGAGAACTTGTGCTTTCTCCCAGAAGGTCACGAGCACTAGGAATGTGTACTGTCTGTGTTTAGAATCTGTAATTGTTAAGAGGTACAAAGCTGCTTCTGAAGGGAACAACCACAGAGACATACACACAAAGAAGAGCAAAACAGAACAACAATAAAAAAAAGAAATAACGCAAAGGGAACTGTCTTTTGTATTGAAATTACTGAAAAAGTTCATTTTGAGTCTAAACCAAGTTTGCAGGCATATGCTTTGGATAAGATTTATTGTCTTTTATTTTTTGGCTTTCTTTTAGCTATTGAGGCAATGATGCTACTGGTTCAGAATTTTGCATGTGCGTAACTTCTGACTGATACTTCACTCGCTCGCCAGATCAGATGACTGTGAGGAAGAGCTAAAAATATGGGGGGCAGATGTATAGATCAGTTTCTCTGGAAGGATGGAAAGTGATTTGCCTTTTACGTACCTAGGTTATGCCTCGTGATGATTAACATCTAAAGTTTAAGTTGGCATTATCTTATGTGTTCAGCTTTAACACTTCAAAATCCAGTGTTTTCTCATAATTTCAGTACAGAAAGTTAATCTTGTCCTAATTGTTTTTATTACTTGCTTGTTCATAGGAAAACGGCAGCCTTCATGGAAAAAGCTCAGACCTCTCCACGGACATAGAAAAGTTGAAACCACAAGAGGTACCAATTATTCTTTTAATCTTGTGTGTGATTTTGGTATATGTTTACTTTAATTTACCTGCAACTGACTATTGGAATTTTTTCCTTGGAAGTCATAATAGAGCATCTCAGTTGTTTAAGAGTTTAAATGATTAGCAAAATTTTGACTGGAATTTCCAGAGGCAAATAAACATTTTTCAGTGAAATAGACGTAGACTTTCATGGTAGTTAAATACGTACCTGCTACAAAGTACTTAAGATGGCGGAAGGCTGGCTAAAGGAGATCGTCCTTTCATCTCCTTTCCCCCTTTCCTGCTGAAGTTCTGTTCAGCTCAGCGTAGCTGGTCTGATGGTTTCCAACAGTAACACTTCAGGAAAGAGTATAAATGCAAGTCAAATATTTTGCCACCTCTACTGATCTACTCTCCTGGTGAAGCCCAGCACTTAGGGATTTAGCAGATTTTCTGCACAGAGCCAACCTCTTGGACGTCGTTCTTGTAGTTAATGTTGGGCTTGTTCTCTGAGTGCTGTGAATTTTACTGACTGATTATAGTTTTGGCAAAAATAACAAACTTTTTGTGGCAAAAATGTTGACATTTGTGTGCTGACCAGTTATTTAACAGATTGCTACTGTGTTCCTCTGTCCTGATTAGTAGCGATTCGTTGTTACCTCTGTACTTCATAATTCTTTTTTTGAACATCCTTATTTAATGTGCCAGCTACATGTATGTCCTCCACCAAACTGACCTAATCTACAGTAATCTACAGATCTCTCCTCATATAGTGACTTATTGTAGCTTCTTATTAGTTCTTGGTGCTATATTCTGAATTTTTCTGCTTGTTTTGCCTAACTTAGGATTGGGTTGGTTACTGTTGCGTGTGCTAGTCAGGGTGAGGGTATGCCGTTCATTTCTGCATGACCTGATGATACTTTCATTCTCTGTTCTTTCTCATTAGTAAGTCTTGCCTTTGTGACTCACTGAGCTCTGAAGTGACATTGTTTCAAAAACTATATAGAATGATATTAAGATTTTTTTTCCTATACTTTGCAGTATTTACCATGCTGGTCTGACATTGTCTTTTAAGCATGTTTCTTTCCTGTTTTCACCAAATCTTATCTGCAATTTTATTGCCAGTTTCATGGAGAATTTGCTTTGCAGTTGTGCTCTAACATTTCGTCAGGATGGTTTAAAATATATTTTGTTATCAATGAATTTTACCATCTCTTTGTTTACCCACTCTTGATTTATTCATGCAGTTGTTGAAGAACATTGGTCTGCATACAGTTTTTTTGGGGGAATGGGGAAAACACATTGACAACTTCTTTTCACCATGAAAATGAGACATGCTCCTGTGGTTGGGGTGGGGCATCTTGTTTGTGTTTTTATCTTTTGATCAATGGCTAATTCACTAAAAGTCAGTTTAGTTTACTTTAAAAGTGTCTGGTAACACCTTATTAAAAGCTGAATTTTTCCATCTCAGTATTGTTTTGAGCTGATATTAAAGTTTGAAAGTGAGAATCATTTCAGACTTGAGAAAACCTTATAATAGCCTTGTTTTTTTGGTACCTAGCAATCTTAAATATAAAGGTTAGTGGGTATTTGTATATTTAGGGTTGGCTGTGCTCATCTTAGATTTGTGAAAAGGTGTGAATTGAGACATTAGTGACATGCGTGTGACATCTCTTGCACAGTCCAAATGTTTTGCTAGAAAAATGAACCAATAGAAAACAAATCTGTAGAGGAAAACAACAAAAGTAGGAAAGCTTTATTTTTAGAAGAATGGTAGTTAGCAGGTCGGTGGAATTCTGCAAAATGCTGGTGTCTGCCTTCATCTTGAATGATTACACTGCAGTTCGTGTACAATACTGTGTCCAATTTTGTCTTTTGGCGTGTTTTATTCTGTCTTTTCTGACTTAATCTTGCTTTAACTTCTTCTGTGTATGCAATTGCGGTGATTTTTCCGTGACCATCTTCTGATTACTGTACGCGAGTCCCTCCCTTACCTGAGTGATGTAGAGCAGAGGGATTTCTGCAGGTGATGATCATCCCTTGCACTGGAAGGGCAGCTGTCTCTTAGCAGATGTTGCAGAGGGGTGTAAAGCTGCTTCTTGAAAGCCTTGCTCTGCTGAGCTCTTCCAGGCCAGCTCAGAGGTGCCGAACCAAGCAGCAGTTCAGTTGTTACACAGCTGTGTGTTGGCCTAAAGCTCTTGAAAGTTCTGTCTTCCTCTTGTGAGATGCCTCCAAAGCTTCAGTTTTTCCCCTTCGTTTGGAAGTTTTAATGTGTTTGCATAACCTAGCAAGAAGTTGGTATAATCACTTTTTTGGGGATAAATATTGTCTTCAGTTGAAAGCTTTTCTACCATAGCTTTTATTGCGGTGTGTTCTGCTCCGAGATTTTCTTTCATTGTTTTGTCTTTGCAAAAAACAAAAAAAAAAAAAAAAAAAAAAAAAAAAAAAAAAAAAAAAAAAAAAAAAACCCAAATGAGTTTTTCATCTGTTTAGATTGCTTCTTTTGGACACAGCAAATAAAATATTTTCCATAAGACATTTCCTTGCTAGATAGGTTATTTTTTGTTTGTTTGTTTGTTTTTCTTTTTTTAATACATTCATATAATATTTCTAGCTTAAAAAATTTGACATAAATCAGCTGAGATGTTTTTCTTGTAAATTCTCTACTATGGATGCTGTGGAGTATCTTTCAGCATTTATATTGTCGTAAGAGCTGTGAGTGTACATTTTGACCTGATTTAACATAGAATCAAGTTTCAGTGCAGAGCATACAGTTTATCCTCCTTTTCATTTCCATAACTCATCTATGTATCTACTGGAAGGCAGCGCTGAACTGTTCAAGGTGCCACTGCTAGATTTAGATGATGCTTTAGCTTCAGTCAGCAGGTTATGCCCTCTATTTGTGTAAAATACTCAGATACACATTGGAGCCCAAAGTACTGTATGCCCATCGGACTCTTTCGACACCTTCCTGACTGGTAGTACTTTTAGTTTGCAAAGAAGACCAAAAAAAAATAAAAAATAGTAATTGAGATAGCAGGTTTTGAAATAGTATTTTATACCTCTTAATCTCAGGTACATTACAAGAAAGGAAGCTGTTAAATAGCAAAACAAGACAAGAGGGACACAGAAATACAGTAAGTGTTATCAAGTCTGTTGTATTTGTGTCCTTTTTGTCCTCTGTTTTTTTGGTTTTATTTTTTTGTTGTTGTTGGGGGAGGGAGGTTCTTGGTGATGTTCTTCTGCTGGTTATTTGCTTTTCCCAATGTATTCTGTAAGCAAGCAGATGATTCAGTGAGAAACCAAAGCTTAAATTACATATCCAGTATTTAATGCACAGGGCGTTTCTACAAATGTAGCTTACTTTGTAAATGGATTTATGGGCAACACTATTCAAAATGGGTTCCAAAATTTTAACCTCTCTATGTTTATACTTCAGGTAGGCTTTTAAGTGTTGTCTTTAAGCCTTTTATTGTTAGTATATTGGCCTTACTAGTGTTACTTTATTTCCTGGTTTATAGTGTAGATAAGAGCTTAAAAAAAATGTGTTTTCAGTCATAAGTTACTGAAGAAGCGATTTTTTTCCTTTTTTTTTTTTTCAACTCTATCATATTGAAATTAGCTTTGTAATCTGTTTTCAAATTAGCTTTCTATGTGGCAAAGGAAATGTCTTATTTCATGTCACATTGATATTTGTCTCACAAGAGTTCAGAGAGGTGTAGTTTAGTTCAGCTGTTTCAAATCAGATTCATCATTTGTTAGGTTAAGTTCCTGGAAGTGGGTATAGAACTGGAGAATACACGGGTTATTGGAACATAGATTCCTTGTTCAACGTGTTCTGTCCTTCTGCACTCTTCCCCTTCCAGAGCTCTGCAACATTTAAAATAAAAAATCATGGTTTTGTTTGTCATATTCCATTCATTGACACTTTGTGTGTTTCTACTTGATATGTGAAATAGCTAGTGGGTATGTACAGAACTATGTTACAAAGCATGTAATTGTTGGTGACACTTGCATGGTACTTGTGAAAGCTCTCAACTTTTCCCTGTAACACCTGAAATCTAGGGTAGTGAGAGCTACTTCTTTTTTCCTCTTGTGTAGGAAGTAAGAGTATAGATTCTCTTTTTCTCTTAAAATATGTATAAAGGCAAACATAGCTTTATTTATTTTAAGGATATTGTAGCAGAAGACTTGCTTATAGTGAAAGGGTGTCCGTGTAACTCCTTGTTGCCCTCAAATTGCCTCCTGATGGGATGTGCATTAACTAAAGGCAAGTCATACCTGACCAACCTGATGAGCTTCTGTAATGAAATGGCCAGCCTGATGGATGAGGGGAAGCAGCGGGTATTGTCCTTCTGGACTTCAGGAAGGCCTTTGACACTGTCCCTCGTAAGATCTTCCTAGAGAAGATGCTGAGTTATTGGTTGGATGAGCAGGCAGTGAGATGGATGGAAAGCTTGGCACAACGGCAGGACCCGGAGGGCGGTGGTGCCAAGTCTGGTTGCAGGCCAGCAATGAGTGGAGTACCCTAGGGGTCACTTCTGGGTCCAGTCCTCTTTAACAACTTCGTGATTGGGATGATGGGGCTGCATACACCCTCAGTAAATTGGTTACATTACATAAATAAATGAACAAGCCCACAACATGAGTTAGGGTTGTCAACAGTGTGGTTTTGCTTATCAGAGGATGGCTTGATTGGAAAGGACCTTAAAGATCATCCAGTGTCAAATCCCCTGCCATGGACAGGGCTGCCATCCACCAGCTCAGGCTGCTCAGGGTCCCATCCAGCTTGGCCTTGAGTGCCTCCAGGGGTGAGGCATTGACAGCTCTCTGGGCAGCTGTGCCAGTGCCTTACCACTTGCTGAGTAAAGAATTTCCTCATAACATCTAACCTAAGTCTTCCTTTTTTTAGTTTAAAGCCATTCTTTGTTCTATCACTATCAGACCATGTAATAAGTCAGTCTCCCTCCTGCTTATAAGCTCCCTTCAAGTACTGGAAGGCTGCAATGAGGTCTCCCTGGAGCCTTCTCTTGTACAGGCTGAACAAGCCCAGCTCCCTCAACCTTTCTGCATAAGAGAGATGCTCCAGGCCTCTGATCATCTTTGTGGCCCTCCTTGGGACCTGCTCTAACAGATCTGCATCCTTCTTGTGCTGGGGGCCCCATGCCTGGGTGTAGTACTCCAGGTGGGACCTGACAATAGCAGAGCAGAGGGGGACAGTCACCTCCCTCTCCATGCTGTCACCTCTCTTTTGGTGCAGCCCAGGATACTGTTCTTCTGGACTGCAAGAGCATGCTGCTGGCTCACATCCAGCTTTTTGTCCACCAAATACTTCTTTGCAAGACTGCTCTCAAGGAGTTCTTCTGTCTCTACTCCTGTGTGGGATTGCCCCGACCTAAGTGCAACACCTTGTGCTTGGCCATGTTGAACCTCATTAGGTTCATGTGGGCCCACTTTTCTAGCCCGTCTCTCTGGATTACATCCCTTCCTTCTATTATTGTCATCAGTGGACGAGTGCATGGGCAAGTCCTGGAGTGAGTAATTCTTGAAGGATAGTAGCTTTCTGAGGTACTTCAGTAAGATAATTTTGAGATGTCTTGTATACTATTACATATGATTTTGTAAATAGTCTCAGTGGCTGTACTGGCATATATGTGGATGGAAAATTTTGTTACAACCAAAGCCTAAATCACCTGGGGAATCTTTGCCAAAAAAGGTGGGAATGAAGTGTTGCAACTGCTGATATATATACATATATATATTTTTTTTTAATAGATGGAGCTCATTTACTGGAATGATTAGAGAACATCACTAATCCAATGAAATGTCTGAAAAATGAATGAAATGTTCGAGCATTCAACCTTGAGAGTGCCTGCACTCTGCAGTTAAATTGCAGTGCTAATTAGCAGTAGTCCTCCAGCTGCATTTCATGCCAGGCATTATTAGTTTATGATACTTGTTGCTTTTGTTTGCAGACATACCTGATTTTGTCTTTCTGAACACAAACATACAGTGAGTCTGAACTGTGGGGAGAGGCTTGCTGTGAAATGAGCAGTCACTGTTACAGAGTGCTGTAAGGGAGCAGTTAGCTTCTGGGAGGCTTCATTGTGGCCGTAAGAATGCAGGAAGTTTTGTCTTCCTTTGTGAAGGTTAAAGCCTGTATATTAGCTGTGTAAGAGGTTGGAACAAACATTATGAGTTTAAGTTTACAGTTCTGGTGTTCAGTGTTATTCAAAACCAGTTTTCTTTCTGTGAACAGAAAAATGCCTTGTCTGTGCTGTCAGCGGTCCCTTTGGAATAGGATGGTTGTAAGAGAACAGAAAGTAAATTGTCACCCAACTTCTGTTTTGCAGCCTTTTTACCAGTTATTTGGTGAATACTCAAACTATGCCTTCTGATGCATGCTAATCCATTTGTATGCTTGCTGGGGAATGAAAGTGGCAGAAAGGAGGTTGTGTGCTGAGCACAGAGTGCCTCCTGCCAGCTTGTGCCAAACCCTGCCTCCCAGGGAATGCTAGCTAGCAGTCTTCCAAAGGGCTTGGGAAGCCCGTCTGTGGTCCAAAGCATGGTAACACCAACCTGCTCAAGAGTGAGGTCAAAGTGTTAATCATTCATGTGCTTTCTGAGAGGGAGAAGAGTATTTGACATAGCCGGTTAGCTCCAGTTTATGCTTGGAGCTCGTATCAGTCTAGCTGTGATCAAGTTGAGTGCTCTTTTGGAGGCAAGTACAAGAGGCTTCAAAATTTTGTACTGGAATTTCTTTCCTTTCTCAGAAAGGAAGGATGAAATGATGGAAGCATGACCTAGGCTTTCCTCTTTCACTCTTGGGAAGTATATATTATTGAATTGTCTTTCAAATGTAGATTTGAAAGGGACTCTGGAAGTGCTCATGTATTCCTTCCACCCTGCCTTTTTTTGCCTTTGCCATGAGGGATCAGCTCAGACGCCAGCTGTGCGGTATTTTCTCTGAAACACAGTCATGCAGGTGGGATGTCCCCCTTAGGAAATCTCTGTCCTTTACTGCTGTAGCAGACTGACTTCTAAGGTTCTCGACTGTGTTCTTCTCTAGGCGGCAAATATATGTTGTCATTTTGTACCATCTTATTTGTAAAAATACATTCTTAAGCCTCTGTTATACTACTGACAACTTCCAGCAGCTTTTCAGAGGCTTCTGAAGTTCTCGCCTTTGATTGACTAAAGCTCTTTCCTGCAGAACTTTTTGCTGTTCACTATGTAAGGTAACGATATGAATGTTAAAGCAAGGAATGGTATCAGGAATGCAATTTCATTTCAAGTAAAGCTTAAATGTGAAGAATGTTCTGAAATAACTCTCGTTTAAATCGTTGTACTTAGCACTCTTCTGATTTGGCTTAATTTGCTTTTGTGAAGTGGGAAAGAAGCTTGTTAAATCTAAGCTGCGTGTGTTTGTGGTTATTTTGTATTCATGTAGACTGGGTGAGTTGTGTGGGAATCATCCCAGGGTTTCTAGTCCCAAACAAAAACTGCTGCTTGAGCCGATAATCCAGAACTCATTGCTGAGCTCTGGGTGACTGATGGCGAGGGCGGCGGCCGAGCTGAGGCCCCTGCAGATGGAGCTGAGAGGAGTAACGCTTAGCACAAGTGTGAGCTCTGTAGTATGACAGAGGGAAATGCCTGATGCAATTAATTTCAGTTAGGAAATAAATTAGAGCATAGTGAAAACAATGAAGTGCTTGCATATGCATTAGTATTATTTTTCCCCTCATGTAGTTGATGTTGTAATGTTTTCTATGGCTTTTAGTGCTGTGAAGGACCTCTTGGAGCATCTTGCTGATGATGACTGAGATGGTGTATGGAAAGAACGTGGTGTGAAGGGTTATTGGAAGGAAGTCTGATGATAGAAGGGTGATTGTTGCTTTCTGCATCAGTTATCTGTTCTCTAATTCCTCTCTTTTGGGGGGAATGAGGGGAACATACAGCGTTAACTTGGTGGGGAGAGCGTTAGTAATCCTGGGCGTTAGGTGGATGTGTTGCACAGTGCATCGTGTGTGAAATTAGTCTTACTCTTCTTATATATTCAGTGGTTTTGTTACTTACTTTGTAAAGAAGGATCTCCTGAAGACTTGTGTTCTGGGGCTCCCTAGGCACCAGGTTCTCAATGCTGGAGATGGGGAATTCTCTTTTATCTCTCACGAATAGTGTCTTTCCTAGTGTTATGTTTTGTTTTGCTGTTTATTTATTTACTTATTTTTAAATTATAGTTGGGGCATTGTCTTGGGCAGGGGATGGGGTGGGTTGAAAAGCTTTTGAAAGGACAAGAATGAGTGTGTGCTAAGACCCAAACAGGAAAATAAGCAGTTAGAACCTTGACTTTTGGGGTCCTCTATTTGCAAATTTGTTCCTTTATTCAGCAGATTTAATTTCTTCTTTGTTTCATCTCAACATGGAGATAAGCCACATGTGGTGACCTTAGCCAGGAGCCACTGCGGGTCGGGGGCAGCTGCCGCCTCGCAGACGGGGCCGGGCCGTGGCTACCAGAGGACACCCTCGTGGCCATAACCAAGTTGTAAATGTCACTAAGATTGCTTCTGAGTGCCTATCACATGTGTATCACTGATTTTGAAGCAGATAAAGTCAGCCAAAGATTCATCTGGGAGCTGGGACTCCCAGAAGATTACTTTTAAAGCAGAACAGCAGAAAGAGTTGTGACACGCATCCGTAAGCAGTTGCAGTGATTTGACAGTTCTGTAGCCCTCAGTTACTGGCCCTTTGGTTGAACTGACAGCACGCCTGCAAAGATAGTGAGGCCTGTTTCAGCCCCATTAATGTTGTCTTGAGTGTGAGCCTGCGGACTGAAAAAATGATAAATGTTCAGTGATTGATTTTATGGTCCCAGGGGGCTCGGGGTGGTTTCTAGTAGCTGTGAGCCTGAGCAATTTTCCCATCCCTTAATTAGGCCCCAGCTTTGGATTTCTCTCTAGCTTTTCGTTTAAAGAGGCTTAGAGAAATGAGCGATCATGAATTGTTAGCTATGGTTTGCAAAATGTTCAAAACTTTGGTTGCAAAGAAGGTGTAATTTCGAGTGCCATCTCTTGTCAAGTTTTGATGCTGTGCGAGTGATTCAGTGCACATCTGAGAAGCCTTGAAAGGCAAATACCATATGCATACATTTATACAGAAAAGCTGAAAACATTTTGAACTATAGAAAAGAAAAACTTCATCGGTGTAATTAAATATGTACATCCTCAGGCTTCTGTTATTCCCGTCTCTGTGCCTTTGGAGCAAGCTTTCAGTAAGCCGGTGTTTGCAGACCCCCTTGGGGTCATTCCAAGCCTTTTACGTTGGCTACCATGATGCTAGAAAAGCCCAAAACAGTATTTCAGTTTGACTGCTTCTTTCAAAATCGGGTGGCCAAATTGTTTATTTAATCAGTATTTAGAAGTAAACCTGTTGTCAGTGAGCTGTGCGGTTCAGTAACGTGATAGTGTCAAAATGCCTATTAATCTGCAACAGTAATAGTAGGTTGCAGTGGGAATTGGAATTTCTTCTTGTTTGCACTGTTTTTTCCTGAAGTGACTCTTTTTGACTGTGTTTTTTTGTTAATGCAAAAAGTAATAATAATAATAAATCAGTTGTGACTTCTTCGGACCAGTTCTGCTCAGTGATTTGTGACGTAACACTAAGAGGATTCAGATATCAAAATATCTCGGTATTATTCAATTTTTAGAAATACTGTCTACGTGTACACAAGTTGTTAAGAAATGGTGATTTCTTTTTGGTGGGGGAGAAAGGAAAGAGGGATAAAAAGCAAAATGTGGGCAGAGAGTGATTTCTCTCTGTGAGACCTCAAAGCCAACTTTTGTGATGAATGACCAATTGTGACTCTGCACATTTAATTAGAAAAGTGTCATTACACTCAATTAGCAGGGCTGCCAAATAATCTGTTTAATACTCTGGTCTTTTTTTCTCTAGGGTTTTGCAGACAGTCCTCATTACAGTGATCACTTGAATGACAGTCGATTAGGGCCCCATGAAGGATTGTCCCCGACACCTTTCATGAACTCAAATCTGATGGGTAAGTAGGTAATTCTTTACGAGTATCCCCTCAAAGCTGCTTTGGTCAGAAAGAGACATTTTTCATCTCCTTGTCTAGGCCTGACACGTCAAGCATCTGGAAGTTGCTTTGTTTCTCAAAGCAACAATGACTTTCCCATTGAAATATTCCTGTGTTGGGCAAATTCATTATGCAGACCATTGTCCATGACTTTTTAGAAGAAGGAACTCAAGTTGATATGAAAGCTGATATGTTTTTCTTTGATTTTTGCATTTCTCTTGTAAAATCCAAGTTATTTCAAAGCTGAAATTTTCTTAACTTTTGTTGAGAAGTTATCTGTAACAATTTTTGGTTTATGCACTTGCAAAAACAATCAAAAAACGACAAAAAAGAAAGCCACTTTAGATCTCTGAAATACCAATTTGCATTAGGGTTTTCTTTGGTTGATAATTTGAAGTTTTATTTTCTTATTTTTATTTGACATTTATTGTCTTGGAAACATTGTCAATTCTAAGAAATAGGTGCAAGCTCCTGTTTTGCCAGGCAAAAGTTGTTACTGCTTCCAGGCTTTTGGGTGTCCAATGTTTTTTTCTCCTGCTTTTGAAACTGGAAAAGCAAACAAGCATCCACAAAAAAATGTGTGTTATATTGCTGGCTTAGATATTCAGTGCTTTTTCTCTTTTCCTGGGCTTTGCTGTTAACTGAGATATATTAATGTACTGATGGGGTTGTCTGAAACTCTCCCTAGTCCAGCTTGGGACATAAAAATGTCATTTTCAAAGTATGTACTGTTTGGGAAAATGTGGTCTTGGACATTCTCTTTCTTGCATCTTAAACTAGAGATGACTCTCCATGTTTGTTCTAAATTTGTAAACTTTACATTGTTTCACTTGTATATTCTACTTCTTGTAGACATGACCTATTTTGTGATCACAGCATTGTCCTTTTAAGACATAGCCACAGTAATCTAAGTGGATTACCTAAATCCAAATCCTGGTGGTCTGCAATTTCTTTTGGAAATCTTTCCACTTTGCTCAATCTTTGTTTACTAGTTTAATTTCCTCTGAAAATGGAGGCAAAGCAAAGCTACTGCCAAAACCAAAATTTCATTTAAACCTTCCTATATGAACTGAAAATATGTAATTTCAAAATGACTGTCTCTGTAGTCTGTGCACAGAGGGAGTCCTTGTCAATTGATTAATGATGCTTCTATCGGAAGATAGGGAAGTTCAAATACAGTTTCTCTTTTTTATCGCAATAAAGCAGAGTAGAGCTTCCTTCCCTGCCCCCGCTGCCAACATTGTTTCAAATAATGTCTGTTTTATTAAATACAAGAGACAAAAAGGACAAGTTACCTCAATGGCCTCTCCAGTGTTTTGCTCAGTAGCATGTGTGAGGCTCTAGGCTTTGTAGCTGATCCTGATGTTTTACAAAAGTACGTATCAGAGTTGGTTTTGGGTTTTGTATTGCCAAAACTAAGTTATTTGTTCATGCTTTTACTTTGAGTCATTTCTAAACCATGAGTGTCTTTACATATACAAAAAGAAATCACTGGTGCAACTGTATCTTCCCAGTTTTTCCATTTTATTGAAGAGATGACTAGGTGATTCCATTAGACATAATAAAATTACGTCATTACTACAGATTTACAAAGAAGCCTCCGCTGAGATTGCTTTTTAGAGAGAATTAATTAATTGCAAGATATGTGTATGTCAATCACTTGCCTACAGCAGCTGTGAACTGAAATAGTTTTCTAATGCTTTATGGCTAACAGCTAAGGATTTTGTTTTGTTGAAGAAGTAGTGCTTCATTTCCTCCTATAAGCAGAAAAGAATTAGGGAAAGCTTTCAGTATATATCTCTAAGAAGAATAACAGCCTAAAACTCTAAAAGGATGAATTATAAAAATATTTTGCTTGTGGTTTTTTGAACAAACAAATGTTCATTTTACTCATGTTACAGTATGGGGTGCAGCTGTGTGTATCATACTCTCGCATTAGGAATTTTTGTGGCAGAGTTGAAGCTGGAAGTTCGGAGAGCAAAAGAACGAAAGCTACATAAGAACAATGAGGAGTAATTTCCTATTGAGTAATTGTATCTGTTTTTTCTACTACTGAAAATTAAAAAAATATTCTTTAGCTAGGTTTTTTAGACAATAGAAGTTATACAGTTCCTCTCAAGTTGCAGACACGTTCCTATTAATGAATGAAAACATCCATTTTGTTAGTCACTGTAGCTAAGTGCAGTGATTGATTATTCTGCAGTCTTCAGAGGCTGCAAGGAGCTGGAGGCTTAGGATATAAACTTGACATGCTTATAGGAAGCATTGCATTGGGCTAGTAGGAGTGATGGAGCACCGGGGGTTCCACACAGAAGGTCTGGGAGACACGTTCCTTCTCAACATCTTGTCATGACTGAAATGCATCTCTGAAATAGTTTAAGACTATTTAAAAAAAAAAAAAAAGCAACAACATATTTCACCATTGCTGTCAACACTTAAGAGCACCATTAAAAGAAAGAATTGTGTGTCGAGGGGATGTTGTTGTTTTGTGTATTATGTTCAGCCGTAAGCATATTTGCCTGAAGAGATAGCGGATTATAAAGTGCCACTGTCTTTCATGATGGAGCTCTCAAACATTTTAATGATCTTGTACATTGCAAAAGAGAGAAATTTTGTCTAACAAGAGTTGATAATGATTCAATAATGAACAATTTGCCACAGAAAGATGCATTTCCATATTCATTTAGATATTTTTTTGAAGTGTTTTGCAGAGGAAGTGAAGCTATTATGTTGGATTGGTTAGTGTTCTTCACTAATGAATTCCAGAATTATCCTGTTGATTTGTGAGTATGAAAAAGGAAGGGCTGTTGCCTGTGTTTTAAGTGAAACCACTGAATCCTCTTGGCACCAGCACAGTCTGTTAGTATCCATAGCAATACACAGAAAATCAGGCTAAGATATATTGGTTGTATTGCAGCTCCATCTAGACTTGATAATCTTTGCTTGTTCAACACTTTCTCTTTTAATTACATTCTAGAAAACTATTCACAAGGATACCAGATGATTCCCTCTGTAATTATGCTGCCTCTGTACTTGCAGAGGTCAGTTCTTGCTAGGACCCTTCACACATTCAATGTTGTCTCTTCTGTTGTGTTGTCCTGAACTTTATTCTGCTGAGCTTTTCTACTTCTGCTTACCAGGAAAAAAAAAAGAAACAGATCATTCTTGGGTATAGCTTAAAGGGCTTTTTGTTAGTTGTTCTTAAAAAGTGATGACGTTTGCTGTGTGTGCCTTTCCACAAGGGATAGGAAGAATAGAGGCAAAACATTCATATGTTGTGCTCTGTGTTTGTTTTCTGTGTACTAAACAGTTCCACCAGCTTGTACGTGACAAAAAATCATTAAAAAAATTAGTCAATGGTGAGTGAAAAGGTAGCTGAATATAAGCTGGGATGTGAAATGCTGAAATTGGTCCCTTAAAGTTGAAAGAGATTATTCTTTCAAGTTCTCTTTCCTTGTTTTCCCATGATTTATCCATTGGTTTTACAGTTCAGTGGGGTTAAATTTTAGAGCCCAGGGTGTTTCTAGGCTAGCCGCTAGGTTTGAAGACCTGTCAGCTGGGATAATGGGGAACTGCCATCAGCAGCAACTGTGGATGCGTGGGGATGGCTCGTGCAGAGTGTTTCAGATCGTGTGCATCTTCCTGCCGTTACCTGCTCGCTGACACTAGGGGATCCAGCTCTAGGAGCTGCAGTTAATAGCTGTTCCTGGCAGTTGATGGTGGTGTAGCACTCCCCTCTGTGAGCATCCTGGTGCCCCACGGGCTGCGTTCTGCTTCGTGCTCGCTGTGGCCCTGGTGTTTCTGTTGGGCAGCGTGAAGAGCGTGAGTGACCTGACAGTGCAGGGAGGTCACAGCACGCGTCGGGCAGTGTTTGTGAGGGAGGGGGCAGGAGCTTGTTGAGGTCATTAAAGTTGAGTGGTTTAAATTTAGTAATCAAAGTAGTGTCTTTAGTATTGTAAATATCAAGTCTGAGCCTTGTCCTGACTGAAATAAATGGGAAAGAACTGAACTAAGTCTTAGCTAATGGAAGCAGGGTTAACGCATCTTAGCTGAGTGCTTGGTTTTTTGGCTATTTTTTTTGTTTTGTTTTTTGCTTTTTTTCAGTGCAGCTTCGCTTAATGTTGGTTGTACCGTGGTGTGTGCGAATCACTTGGGTGGTTTGTCATCAGGCTTTATAAAACAGAGCTTGCAGCTGTGTGTGGACACACCATTTATTGTAGCCTCTATTAATGTTTCTGTGTCTTGTACCTGCGTAGCAGGTGGCTGATGAACATGTGCTGGGTGGAAAATACCACACTACAGGTGGCAGGAGTGGAGAGGGGCCTGCTGGGGTTAGGCCAGATTCCATAAGTCTTTAGGGTCACTGTCAAACTGAAGGCTCCTTGTGTGCATTATTTGTGTGAGTGATCGATACCTGGGTTTGGGTGCATTGTGATTTTAGCATTACTTCTCACTTAATGGACTTGGCTGCCTCCTCCTGTAGGCTTACAAGAACGGCTGTGCTTCTGTCAGTGCTTCTTTCAAACAAGTGAAATTATCATGTCTAATTTTTGTTGTAAAATCTATTGTTTGACTTGTAAGGCAAGCACTCTGCTTGGCTTGGGCGGAGTGACAAGTGTTTTTAAAGATGAACAGAGATCAGGTAAATAGCTGGAACCTCCATAAGCTTTACAGGACTGGTACTGCTCTGAACAGGTGGTGTCAGTATTTTAAACCTTTATTTTGAAAGGCTGGGACAGGAGAGAGTTTTGAACTGTAAAATAAAATCAAAAGAAGGTGCCCCAGAATTGTTTCTCAGTTAAGAGTCTAACCTTTAGGAAAACTGCTAGGTTGGGGTTGGGGTTTTTTTTTTGGTTGTTTTGTTTTGTTTTTGTTTTTTTTTCTTACTCAATCACACTTCAGCAGAAGAATTTTGAAATTGAAGAGAGCCAATTATCAAATGATTTTCTGATGGTGAAGGCAATAGAAGGAAACAAGCAATGGTAAATAGTTATTAAAATGGCAAGTGTTAAGAATCATGCCATTATATCTTTGCTAAATGTGCTGTTTTAATTACCTTGCAGGAAGGGAGAGGGCAGGTGCAAGTAGTGAGCTGGCAGACCATGTATTTGTCCAAAATAATAGTTAGACTTGCTTGAATTGCCTTCTGTAATCATCACTAACTTAGCACATGCAGTAGAATAGACATCACAATGGAAGGGATCTCTAGAGACATGAATAATGGCAAGACTGATTTGAAATAATTTACACACATCAGTAATAACTTATTACATGAGTGTTAACTTGGAGAACGGTGGGAAGAATATTTTGTATCCTACAGAGAATTCACTGGGAAGAAAGAGGCAAATGTTAGAAGAAAATGACAAAATAAAGGCATGATAGAGATTATGACAAGTGCTTCGGTTCATCCTGTTTTATGTGAGTAGGGCAGTGTGCTGAACATAGCTCATAAAAATGATATGCACAATGTGAAGCTTATTAGCTAATTAGCTGTCAAGTACTGTTGCAGCCAAGAGTTCAGGAAAAAGTGGATTATTTTAGTAAAGATGCACACATGACAAAATCATCCATGGGTGCAGTAATTAAGGGTTAGGGTCCTCTGCTGTACGACACAGGTCCACCGCAGGCCCATAGGGTGTAGGCTTCCCATGCTGGAGAAGTTCCTTCTGTTTCACTTGGCAGTAACTGGCGTTCCACAGCATTACACTTAAATTTTATTAAATCACTTAATACTTCGATTATTGAAGCTAAAAATATCAGGACTGAACATACTTATGTTCTTGGCTTACATAAGTATCCTCAGTTGATCTGTAGGAAACAGTGAAAAAATTGGATACAGACTGTTTTTATGTCAATTCATCTCTATGCAACTTATCACAGCTACAAAGTAAATGTTGCTGTTGCTTTACTCCAGTAAAACTCCATGTTTATTGCTTCAGATGGGCATGTTGTTTTTTTTTTTAATTAGTTTTTGTCCAACATATTGCATATAATCTGGCAAATGGAAGACTTGCACCTAATTTTCCTTCTAAGAATGTTTGTTTTATTTGGGGGACTCATCACTGTGCTTAACTGCTTGATGGGCACTTTTTTATATGGTGTTCTGGACTGGCTAAAAACCTAATGTGGATTTTGTAGTGTTTTGTTGTTTATGATGAAAGCTTAATGCTTGAAGTTAAATCTCAGTGATCTCTTCCTCTCTCCCAGATAATTATACAGATCATTTAGTTCGTGTATGAATATATAAAATCTCTATAAATTGAGGGAAGGTGTTTTAAGTTGTTGAAGGGACCTTCTTTACTCTCTCCTCCCTGCCCGGAGCTGCACGTGCTGCAGCAGGTGCTGCAGTGGGTGCTGCTGGGCAGCAGCAGCTCCTCCTGAGCTGTGCCCCTGGGGGTTTGTGCTCTGTGTCCTGCCCTGCCGGCAGCCCTGCTGCTGAGGGCTGCAGCCTGCTAGAGTTTCATACTGTGGATCTCTGGGTTCAGATTCCCCCCCTCCAGGTATTACATTAAATTCCACTCACACCAAAGAATTGCTCTCATCTGCTCTTCATTTTCCTTTTGTAAAAGCTAATGGGTTTCTGGGAAATTAAATTACACAGCCATTTAGCGACAGCGCGAAGTGCAGGGCATTTTTTACCCTTGGGTTTTTGCTCACAAGAATGTGAGTTAAGCTCGGTTTTCCCTTCTGTTTACAGTAGTATTTAAATCAAACAACTTTCCTAACACTTCTTTAAATACAAACACCTGAAGGCGTGCTCCAGCCACAGCAGAGCGCCTGTGCCCTTGGCCCCGGGCTGCAGCAGGTGGCTGCCTGTGCTCTGCCCTGGGGTCTGCATCTGGTCGGTGGCACAGCTGTGGCAGCGGGCAGCACACCTCCCCGGGAGGTGCTCAGGTGGGGCTGCCAGGTAGGTGCGTGCCTGCGCGGCTGCAGCTGCTCCCGAGCCTCCAGCAGCTTCCAGGGCAGGGAGGTGAAGCAGCGAGCAGGTGCACAACTGCCTCCCTGCCAGTGATGCGCTGAGCATGCGAATGTGCCGAGTGCCTCGGCAGCCTGTCCTTAGCCAGCGAGGTTAGTATTGTGCAAGTGTAGGGGATTGTAAAGTCTATAAATCAGTGTGGGAGTCCTCTTCAAACTTAGCCTGCAATGCTGTGGTTCAAGGGGAAATAAACAAACAAACGTTCTCTTTCTGGAAAGTGAAGAAATCTGTCCTTGAAAATCCTTCTCACTTTTTAATGCTGTGCTAGGAAGAGTCAGTGGCATCTGTTGGCTGGAAGCTGGCGGTGTCACAGGTGCCATAGCAGAGCACCAGGAGCCTGCACATCTCCAGCTCATCCCACTCGTGGGGCTGGCAGCGGCCCTGCTCACAGGGCATGGCACCAGGAGGGGCAGGGGGGTCGGCTGCCTCAGGGGGAGGTGAAGTGGTGTCATCTCCAAAAAGGTTTCATTTACACCTCAAACCAGATTATTTTTTTTTTGTTAGTACTAAGTACTTCTGAATTGCTAGTCTGAGATTTTAAATATGCAATTTGTGCTTTTTAAACATTGAAATATTTTGCTTTGTATAAAATCTCATATTGAAAAGCTTGGGTTTTAGCTAACGCAGTCTGATACGTTGAGTGATTTATTCAGTGTACTCAGAGTCTGAAAAGGGGAATAAATAGTAATCTGATGAAATTTTTAAGTCTTGCTTTTCCTCTTTGTTATAACACGTCAGTTGAGCTGCTGCAGGGTATGTTTATCTGTTGCAAGGCTCATCAGTGCATGAAGTGCTGAAGGGGCATATTTCTCTCCTGTGGTTCCTGCCATCCCTGGGCACTTGTAGATGTGTTCCAGTGGCTGGGATCAGCTGGGTGAAGCCATAGGATTTTAAATTTCAGTCTGTCCGAAGGCGCCAAGCTCCTTTCCAGGGACAAGGGAGGAGGGGAAGACTCTTTCCCATACTGGTGATGTAACTTCCCCATGAGGCAGTTGCTTAGGGATCTGCATAATAACTGTTATCCTGTTCAAATAGGAGACTGCAGAAAGCTCGTTGGTGATTAAAAGATAATTTTGTAATTTTTCATGCCTTGTCTTTGTTTTGCAATAAAGATGTTTGCTCATTGCCAGGTGCATAAAAATCACTTACTTGATCTTTATTTCATTCCATTAATTTTTTTCATTCCTCTGTGTGTGTAGCTATAGCCTATCAGTTGCTAGCAGCCCAGTTTTTAACCAATTACCAGCCTGTGTCCAGTGATTAAATTCTGATCTGATCAACAAAAATGTTCTAACTCAGCTGCTTGTGCCAGAACAAGTGGCTTTTGTGATTTTTTTTTTTTTTTTTTTTTTTGTGCATTAGAGTATTTGCATTAATATGATTTGAACTTGTGAGTAGTTTTCTTTAGGGGTTTGTTTCTAGCGAGTCAGATGTTTGCTGCTGCTGGGAACCCGACTGGCTTAGATAACAGATACCTCGAGGGGACAGCCAAAAGGATGTGACTGAGCAAACTCTCCTGCCACAGAAACATTTGTATTCTTCACATACAGGATGGCACTGGGCCTGCACTGCTGTTCTTGTGAGTGGCCGCTGCACTTTTTTCAGAGTTGTGATCTGGTGTAAGTATGCAGTGCTTCACATGCAGCATTGGGGCACTTTCACGTCAGTCCAGTATTGCACCAAAGTTTGCTTTCTGAAAAGCAGATGAAAGATTTTCGTGCAACAGAGATGTGCAGAAAACCAGAGAAAAAGCAGCTCTGTTCTCTTAAGTAACGGCATGTCTTGCTGTATTTGCACGGCTCCCTTGGTACCGCTGTGTGCTTCTCCGGAGGCGTTCAAGTGCTGATACTCTCAAATGAGTGTTCAGCTTCTGTCACTCTAGTGTGTCCGTGTCTGTCAGGAAGTCAGCCAGAAGTTCTGGGGAGTTATTTCTCAAGCATCCAGATGGAGGGTGACTTGGAGAAACAGAAACCTTGTTGTCCTGATGTGTAGAAGCTTTACCAGGTTCACCAGGATGGTGTTTGGTGGAGGGAGGAGGGCTGCTGGGTTGGTTGGGTTTTTATTTGGTGATGTGTTAATGTGTAAGATGGAAGAAGCTGCAGGGATTACTGCTGCCGTGATTCTTTTAAAGGAAGAAACAGCCTTAGGTTTAGTGATGAGATACAAAAGGTTCATTGAAATGGGAAAGGAGAAGAAATGCAACACTGACTGTAGAAACAAGCTGAGATGGACTTTGCTGTGTTTCTGCAAACAGCTGAGCTCTGACCATGGGTTACTCATGAGCCTTAAAGGTAGCTGAGAACCAAGTGCACCAAGATCAGCTTGTATGTTACTGCAGACAAGTCTCCCTGTGAAGATCTCAATGTGTGAATCCCACTTGCAAGGGTCCATGTGAGCTATTGACTCAAGTTCTGCTGAGGAAAGCTCTTCAGGCAGTGGAGTGTGCCTCAGGCTCTCGCTTCCTCCTGCTCCTGGTGAGGGAGAGCCAGTGAGAAGCTTGCTGGTTCTCTGATGTCCTGAAAATTTTTGTCTATATGGAGTCTTACTTTTTACTCCTTGGGATCTTTTTTCACTGCTCTTCCTTAATTTTGTCTGTAAGAGGCATTTTTTTCCTCTCCTGGGAGTGCCTGAATCCAGCGTTGGTGTAGAACATTGCCTTTAAGCAGCGGCAGCAGCATTACAGTCAGCAGCGGTGGCCTTGGCCCGGCCGTGATAACCGAACCACGTCACCCTGCTTTGTGCTGCTGTGGAACGAGGGGCTGAAGCTGCCTGTCTGTTCCTTGCATCTGTAAACTACCCCTGCACGTTTCTGGGAAGTGTGCTTGGGTACCAGTGTGGTGCTTTCCTCTTTCTGCTGTGCTGCGAGCGGCTCAGCCTGTGCCAGCAGTGCTAGGGGGGCTCTCTGGGCTCCCTCCCTGCTCCCCTCTCAGCTACCTATGCAGCTTGCCTGGTGCACAGCACCTGACATTTATGGTCCCCGTTCTTCTCCTGGGAATATTCTTCTGTGCTTAGTATGCTGACCAAAAAAATAAAAGCAATAATAATGAAAAGCTAGTCCTGAAGAAAGCTAGGACAGTAGGTTCTCGCTTCAGTAGCAAATCCTGCATGCAAAATCCCTAATAATTTGCTCTGTAGTTAGTCAGATTTCTCACCTGAGGAACTGGCATTGTACAGGCCATGTGCAAAACAGGAACTGCCATCACAGTAACTAACACAATTTTAGTTTGCTTCCCTGTATAATAAACTTGGCACTCGAGGCACAAATGCAATACAAATAAAGCGTCTTCCAATGTCTCCCTCTTTGTAATGGGACATAGACAGCAAAAGACTCAAGAATAATGCATGACTTGTTAACACGGCTTGAAGACTGATCCCTGGGGTCTGCACTGCATGCTGAAGTGCAGGACTGCAGCATAAATAAATTCATATNAAAAAAAAAAAAAATTCTGAGGATGTGGGAAGGAGCATACTTGAGCACTTGTTCATAGTGCTACAGTTTTAAGTACGTTTTCTGTATAATAGGAGCAAAGGAAAGTTTTGCTCCGCTGTTTTGCTGTGGTAAATATGTATCTGTCTTAGCAGTCACTGTCTTGAGGGCTATTGTAGAGAACATTCTGATCACATTATCCTGATACTTGAAGGGAGTTAGCAGAAACTCATGTAGTTCTTAGGCTGCAGAAAGCATTTTGCACACCTTAGTATTTTACCTACTTGTCAAATCATGAGATCTTTTTTTTGCATTTTTGTAATTTTCCTTCAATTTTTGTTTTTCTTTTTCTTAAATTTTAGAGAAGCTTTTGTTCCTAGGTCATTGTGCTGCAGCTTCAAGTTTGAAAGATACTGAAATTGACACGGGTGTGCAAGATCAGAAACTGTGCCCTTGTTTGCTTTGTGGGCTGGAGTTCTGTCTGTATTTGTACGTGAAGATGTTGTCCTTTCACCTGACGTGAGTGAAATTTTCCTCCCAGTGACAGGAGAGAGAGTGTTGTTTTTCTCCAGGAGTGCTGTGTTGTGTGGTTAAAGACCTCTTAATATATTTTACCATCGCTGAAACAATTTTTCTTTACATCTTCTGGAACTGATGTTCTTAAGATAAACATCACTGGCGTTACTTGTGTCTAAAGTATTTCATAAACAGCAAGGCTCAGGAGTCCACACCCCTGTTTTTTTTTGGTCACCTGAATCTGTATCACTTTTCTGCACTCCCAGGTTCATGAGCTATGAGAGTGCAATCTGAAATGACACCAGTGGCTGCTCAGCGTGCCCTGCCCTGCTGCGCTGTTCTTGCCCAGCGTTAGGCAGGGCTTGGGATGTTGTTCTGTTTCACTGTGGAGAGTGGTAGGAGGAGAAGAGATGATTACCTCATCTTTGTGGTGCTTGGCTGCATTTCCTTTAATTTTTTTTTGTTCTCTGCTTTTATTCATCAGTGACAATTTATAAACAGTGCATGTTTCACAATGATTTCAGCCTCCGGTGCCAAACAACTGTATGATGTTGTTCCTTTGTCTGACAGCTATCTGGCGCTAAGCCACGTGCACAATAGTAATAAATACTTTTGTCCAGTATATGTGTGTATTCTTTATTTAGGCTATATTTTTGCTATTACATTAGAAATATATCTTCCTAAAAATGTGGTTCAAAAGACAGATGGTTTAAAAACAAAAAAAAAATCCCAAATAACAAAACACCAAAAAGAAAAAAAAAAAAAAATCCCCAAACCTCACAAAGCTGTAAAAATGCAGTGAGTATAAACCACTTCTTCAGTATTTCGAAGCAAGGGAGTAAAGGGAGAGGGGCTGAGGAGAGAATTAGTGCTGTTTTGCACTGGTTTGGTGGTTCAGTTGCGAAATATGGAAAGGAATATGATTTGTTGGCAGAGGCAAAAATCCCACTTGTTTCTCTGGTCATTAACCATTTGCCACAGGATAGTTGGCTTACGTACATGTGTGTTGAACAGTGGGCTTCCAGTAATGTATTTAGAACAGAAGAGAACACTTTTTAAAGAATATAATAGATATTCTGTATAATCTCATTTTGTCTGCATAGAAAACCAGGAACACAAATGGTTTGAACTCCGGGTATTGGCTTTCAGCTGGATGTTCAGCGTTGGCTGGAGCAGGACATCCTGCAAGATGGAGGAGGCGAGTGTCGCTGCTGACTGCGCTGCTCCTCGCTGCCGCTCTGTGCCTCCCCCTTCCCCAGCAGAGACAGCTTGCTCACACGAAGAGACACAGTGCAAATGCCAATGAAACACTGGGTTGAAAGGCAGTGATTCATCAGCAGAACGTAGTATTTATCCAATCCCCAGTAACTTTATTTTTTTTTTTCATCTGGGCTCTAAAGCATCATTATTCACTTGATAATCAATGCTAACATGGCTATTGAACTGAAAGCTAATTTTTAAGCTTGTTGCTTTGCTTTTGGTCAGTCTCTTATTTTCTTGATGTTGCTTTGATATTGCTTTCTCACTAGTGCAACGCAGGTATGTGTTGTTGGTCCAATTTTTCTCTTCAAAGATGTCATAACATCAGAAGTAGAAAATAATCTTTAATTGACACAGAAGTCAACAGAATCATCTGTCCTCAAACCTATAGAATACGGTTCTGGCTGTGGTTGTACTGTGCAGTTAAACCTGTGGTTTTTGTCCCTCCAGCCCACCCATGTGGATCAGTGCGCTGGTTCCATCTGAGCAGTTCCATCAGGCTTGCTGTCATTGCACTTGGGGATTTTTCCCATCTTTACCTCTTTGCTTTCTTCACTTCTTCTTTTTTGAGTATTTTAAGAACTGCTGTTTTGTTTATATTTTACAAATGTGTTGTTCTTAGTAGATGGGATAGCACAGTAGCTGAGCCTTGCTTCTGTTCCAGCATACGTGTGTTTGCTCATTTCTGAGACATTTGTACGTTCAAAACCACCATCTTCTGAGCATTTTTTAAGTACGTGTTCTGGGCAGTATCGTGATATCCTTCCTGAAAGGACAGGTTACTGCAAGTTTGGTCTAGAAGATCAAAGCAGGGTGTTGTCATGTTGCAGTGGAGGTGTACTGATGTTTTTTTATTACAAGAGCCAGAATTTGTGGTGAATGGACGAGGGACAATGAAAGCCAGCAGGGGAGAAAGTTTTAAATGGGAAAAAATCATCTATTAATGGCCAACTTTAAAAGAAACATGGAAGGCTATGGCTTCGTAACCTGGAGGAGTATGAGCCAAATGTTAAAACATCCTTTGGTTAGACTCTGAAAGAGTGAGTTTGAGTGCAAAAGGAGTGAAAATGCATGTTTTCCTGTGTTAGAACAACAGCACAGGTTTGCATATGATGAAGGGGAGCTTCGTATTTTCCAACTGCAAAAAGCAAATTCACATAGGCTCTTTCAGTTTCCGGTATTTTGTTTTTTGAAGCATGTCCTTTTTGCTGAAGCTTCTGAGATGTGCCGCGGATGCTTTTCAGAGTGTGTTTGATCCCTTGTAGCATGTACCATGCTGCTCAAGGCAAGAATCTTTAGATGTCACAGTCATCTTGCCACACATGATGAATCACTTTGCCTAAAGATTTTCTGCTCGCGAGGCCTCAAGGGTGGTTCTGTCTCCCTGCGGATGTTTGGTTAGGTTTGCCATCTGAGCTTCCTGTTGTGTGACCAGCTCAGAAAGTACTAAATTCAAACTTTTCACATTTTATTTCTACATTTAAATAACAAAAGGAGTCGCATCATATGAGTATGTATGCAGAAGTTGCTGCTAACCAAAAATCAGAAATAAGGCACGAGAAGAATCAGTTTGGGTTTTTTTAAAAAATCTTTTTAAATTTCTTGTTTTCTTGCTTTTGTTTTACTTAATTTATTACAAGAATCACATGATGTTAGTAGCTGCAGGGTGCTGTCCAGTGTTTTCCTCCATTTTTTCTTTTTTTCTTTATTGAAAACAAACAAATAACCCAAACCCACCCAAATCAAAGCAGCAATGTATAGTGATTTTCTTAGCTTTCCTGATTGTGTCACAATTTGGATGCTCTTTGCTTGTACTGGTGTGTAAGCCAGGGTTACCGGCAGCCTGTGAAATCAGCTGGAGTTTGGGGATGCTCAGTAGAGAGCAGGTCAGCAGTCTCCTTTCAGGGGTCTATGGTTTTGATGTAGGGACACTTGGGGACCACACTAAGAAGATTTTCAAAAAATATTTTGATGTTTTTAGTATTTAATGCAGTTTGTGTTTTCCAACTAGATGTAAATCTGTAGCAGGTAAACTTTAAATTCATATCCAGCTCTCCAGTTTTTGGTGGCCTAATGCTGTATGCATTGAACATGTTGTTATGGCAAGATGCATCTCTCCTATAGTTGCAAATGTACAAAAACAGTATGTCAGCAACAAGACAGGAAGTGACAAAGCACAGCAAGTGAATTTTGAGTTGTCTTTTTTTCTTAATTGTTCTATTTATATTCCTGTCCTTCCTTCCTTTTTGCTTTTCACTGTCCTTCTGACAATATGTATTCCATCTTTTATTTTTTTTTTTTTTCCTGTTCCCGTGTGCTCAGTGAAGAACAAGTCTCTGGCTCCCTTTGTAGCCTGCTCAGGGTCTGTTGCTGTTAGGGTTTGGAGGAAGCCGTACCTCCTGGCCTTCTCTGCTCCTCCCTCTGTGAAACCCTCCTGTTCTTTGTGGCCAGACTTGGGCAGTGACTTAAAGAGGTGATGGAAATGTAACTGTGAATTACTGGATGGCAGTAGTTCACCCACATTTGCACACAGAAAAGCCTTTTCTGGCTTATTGGCCTTTCTCCTTTCTGTCCTGTTGTCCTTCAAATTTCTGCTCAAATAAGCATTGCTGGAAGAGCTGCTCAGTTATTTTCAGTTTTCGAAGACAAATCTAAATATTTTTCCACAGACTTTTCTTTCTCCTAGTTTTTTCCAGGGATATTGGTGTTTTGTTTTGTTCTTTTCTGCAGTTACTCTAAAAAAAAAAACAATCAAAAACAACAAGAAAATCCTCTTTCATTGCCAAGAATATATTTCAAATATAGAACGGCTGCAAGTAGCATAGGCACCATATATATTGTAACTTGAAAATCCTTTCAATTGAGAATGTAGAAGGTACAAACTTTCATAAGCAACAGCTCAGTAAATATTGTGAAAACAAAGAAAAAAGCTTCAGCTGGTAATTCCAGCCCTTCTTTGCAACAAGACTTTCACTCATGGGGGATGCAGTCTTCGTCCTTCTCCTGAATGTTTATTTCTCATTAAAAATTTTGGTTTTGTTAACTTGTATACATCTGTGTGTTTGGTTACAGGAGACTCTTGAATGTATGCCATCTGTGTTGCTTTGAAGAAATTGTATTGCAACAAAAATTCAATACCTAAAAGCATAGCATGATTAGCTATAAAAATACTGATTTTGAAGTCAGGGGCAGCCATGCCTGCCCAAGATTTAATACTCTTTTTTATAATGAATACAGCTGTAAGCTTAAATGGAAATCAGACAGATTGATGCTAACAGCTGATGGTAAGGGTGTCCAGGCAGGCAGAGCAGAAAGTGAACAGTTTTTGTTGACCCTGGATAAGGCTGAGTAATGTCAGTATGGGTGGTTAGGTAAAAGGGACCTGTTAAGTAAGAGCTTGTATCTCAACTTTAAAGCATTAAGTTTGGTACTATTTTTTTTTTTTAAATGATGTTTCTGTAGTAGATACAGAATGTTCTTAGTCGTGCTAGTTTTTCTTTGAATTTGAATGATTAAAAGAAGAGAATTTACTAAAGGAAGTATAATATGTATATATAACATATAATTTTAGTTGTGCTTTTGTTTTGCCTTTTTAATTTTTGAATGTTGTTAATCTTTTTTAAATATTAAAATCTTCTACTTGTAATGGTAACATCTGCATTGATGGCATCTCATTGAGCCATTTTTGCTCCAGAAATCATAGAGCAGTTACAGCTGTTCACTATCGTAAATTCCAACACGTCTCTCTCTGTTGCAGTACCACAAATCCCTATTTGTGAGTGCTTCGTGCAGAAAGCTCTTTCATGTTAACCTTCAAACCAGTTACCATTACGCTCACGTGATGAAATTTTTTTGGTGACTGTTTTGCTCATTAACTTCTGGCTCTCCCTTTTCCACACTGGTGCTTGTCTCATTTTTACTGAGTGTGTTTCTGTATATTTTAGAGATAGGAGTCATAGTAGAAGCACATCTTCACCGTAGCCTTTGCTGTAGGAAATGTCTGTTGTATATTTTTTTGTTTACAGATTAAAGCTCCAATCCGACTCCCTAATTTGAGGGAACTGATTACAATCCATTGCTGTCCTCTTGAAGCCCTTACAACCTACATTATAACTTGTATATCCTGCACAATTGGGTCCCTGACTCTTGTGTCATGCACTCATTTAAAAAAAAATTGTTTTCAGAAGTCCACTAAATGTTTCTCTGGTGCTTTTCATGGCATCTTTGTGGAGATCATCCTGCTAGCACCTGGTGGTGCCTTTTGCCCTCTTGGAGAACCCTTCCTTTTGAAGTTCCTCTTAAAATACTGTCCTTTCTGCTCTTGTTTCCTTGTGTTGGGCTGAACCGTTGCTTTCTGTCTTAGCTCTTTTAGGTAGCTAGTAAAACCTCACCCCTTCTCTGCCATGGTAGATGAGAAAAGAGACTCAGTTTTGTCCAGTGACCGCGAGAGGTGCAGTATCCAGACGTACATCTGACCGCTGCCACAGAAGCAGTGAAGCACGAGGAGCGTGCAGTTGGCATGTGCGGGGAAAGCAGGTGGGGAGCTCAGACAGATGCGGACTGTGCTGGCTGTCCCCTTGTTCTCCCTTTTGCTTAGTGTTGACAGGTAGCTTTAATCTTTCCTGAGTTTTTTTCTTCTTGGTGGGATTCTTTGTCATGCTACTCCCAGTCCTTTCTGTTGTCAGTGGCTCCAGCTGTTAGGTTCTTGCCTCTGAAGCAGAAATGTCATGTCCTGTAGCACAGCCATCAGCTTGCCCCCATGTTGCATATGAAGTGTGACTAATATTAGTACTTAATTCATTATGTGGCATTTTTCATTCTTTCATGGGCTTTCAAAATAGGAAGCTGGATTTAATTTTAAATCGATCTTACTAAAGAATATATTCTGGTCTTGAACGCTGTAGGTTCCCCAGGTACTCTGTAATTAGCATTCTTTAAGTACCCAGAGCAGAACTGGGTGCCAGGCCCTTAATCTAATGATTTATTGATTAATGATTTTTGTATTCTGATGAGAGGGAATGCTTCCTGAGTTGCTTGCTGTTGGTCAGCATAATTCTGCAAAAGGGTGAGAATATTCCTTTGTTTGAACCTTTTTGTTTCACTGCCCACCAGCACTGAGTCTGTCACCTTTTGGCATGCCAAGTTCTTGGATAGTAGGTCACAGATTTGGCCCTACAAAAAGGTGAACAATAGCAACACACTGAATTGAGAGCAAAATGCAAATGCTTTTGTGCATTTTTCTGATATCTTAGGAGAAGGGAAGAAGGCAGGAAAAGATGATGGTAATGGAAGGACCTGTGGCAGTACAAATCTCCAAATAAGATCTCCAATCTCTAACTAAAAAAACATGCTTCCTACTTCTGATATGTCTTTTTCTTCTTGTATTATTGAATTAGTGTGCTGTAGTACCTTCGCTGTATTCCCTTCCCCCTGTAGAACAGAATTTCTGTTGACCTAAAGCAATGTGTGGTACTATAAAGTATAACAACTGTACTTGCCATGTGCATTGAACATATTTCTCCAAGTAGTTCTCAGCAATTTATGCCTTAAAATGTAAAAGTTGATGTGGTTCAGTAGATGCTAGACTTGCATGAGTTACCTTTATAATTTAGGGGTCTCTGCTGTTCATGCACTCAACTTAATGAAAACAAATGTAAAGCTGAGCTCTTGGCTTTGAGATCAAGTGATAGGGCCCTTCCTGCCTGGGCACATTCAGGATTCAGCACGTGAAAACAGTGTTCTAACAGCAGAACTTCTTCTGTCTCAGTTACAACTCAGGGGACTTCTAGCCCCAAAGCACAATGTAATTGTAAGGGATGATACGCTGTCACGTATTTCCTGTGTGTCTTTTTAGTAGTGTGAGTACTTAACTGGTGTGTGGTAAACTGGCCAAAAGGCCTCCATATCCTTTTCTCTGTAATGCATATTATGCTCAGAAGTCATCAGGACCAGGAACACAAGTGGGTGTTTGTAACTGCCCTTCTTTGCAAGATCTCCTCAAAAAGTGCCCAGCGCTCAGGTGCAGGTCTTGGTGTGGCCTGGCCATGTCCAATTGCACATTCTTTGTCTCCTTGCTTTAAAACCAATCTGTGAATTTTGCTTCAAAAACAAATGAAACCCTTTATTTCACTGGGCACGTGGGAGAGCATGTAGTTGTGTTTTTTCAGTAGCTTAAACTTTGATTTTTCCTTAATGGTCGTTCTGTTTGTCGCAGAATCTTATCTAACATATTCCAAATACGGCAGCGCGTTCCCTCATCGATTTCCATCCTGCTTTGGCTGTTACCTGCCTGCTTCCCCTCGCCGAGCAGCTGCTTTCTGGCAGGTAGGAGCATCCCAGGCAGGTCGCAGCCCGGCAGCAGGAGCAGGGAGCTGCAGGTTGCTGCCCGCCCGGCACAGCGGCAGGCAGGCAGGCAGCGGCGCGGTGCTCCGGCACCATTAATATGCGCGGCGTGGCGGCTTTCGGGGAAGGTTATTAGGATGCGGGTTCGTATCCTCCAGTGAATGAAATGATGTGTGATTATGAAGTCATCAGGCATGGACCAGTAAGGCTCGGGAGAGCCCCCCCAGGTCCTCAGGGTGCCATTGATTGGTGACCATGTGTTTGTGCCCGATAGACTGTGAAATGGTGTGTTGCTCCACGGCTGTGCTGCACCTGCGCCCCACCGAGGTGATTGATTGGTTTGGTCATGTGGAATGTTCCCATCTGGTCTGCAGTAATGTGGTTTTTTGTTGACATTTTTTTCCTTCCTTCCTCTTCTCTCCTGTTTCCCCTTCATCTGCACATACGAGCGCTGGGGCGGGCGGCTGCAGAAGGCAGCAGAGCCTTTGCCTCAGAACAAAGTGGAGCTGCTGCAAGTCCTCGTGCTTTTTCATTTCTGGTAAAAGACCAGATATGCTGTCTTGTGCTTGTGATGGGGGGAAAAGAAACAAAAAAAAAAACAACCAAAAACACACAAAAGAACAAAAAGAAGCCGAGGGGGGACCAGCCCCCCAACCCGCGCTGCTCCGCAGAGTTCTTACGGCTTTACAAAAGCACTGCAGTATTGTAATTAGATTACCAAAGTAGCAGTGCATATGGAAGATCTTATTTAACCCCAGAAAAGTAGTAGTTTATTTATTGAAAACTACTGATGTTGCACTTTAAATGCCAAGAAATTATTTTAGTTCCTTTAAAAAAAAAAAATAAAAAAAATTCTATAGTTACATTGGGCGGTCTTGTTTGATATTTCTTAATCTCACTCCTTTTTCATAATTGATCTATTCATTCCACTTAATGACTAATTACATATCAGAGCACATCATCAGCAGCATTCATCATTGTAGAATGTAATAATCAATGACATTTCAACAAAGGAAAAAATAAATATGCAAATAAGGACTCATTAACATTTGCATGAGCTGTTTGAATAATCACGTTGCTGACAAGGCTGTAATTAACAGAAATTGATGCTGAGTTCAGTATTTGATAGTGTGTTTTCTCAGCGTTTTATTGTTGTCACTGCGGGGGCTGGAATGAAGTTCTGCTCTACTTGTACCTTGACTCGGGCGTGATGTGATGGGTTGTGCCAGGTACCAGAGGCTTCTGGGAGTCCTTAATTCAGCTGTGACCTACGCCTAATGCAGAGAGAGAGATGGTAGTTAAATTACTGCATTGTTAGTGAAAGATTGTTAAATTTGTAGTAATTATACAGCAGCTGAAGGAAAATCTTTTCTCCAAATTCAAGAAAGCTAAAATGGATTCAAAAATAAATAAATAAAATTGAGAATCTTTTACATGAGTCAGGCACTTCGAAGCTATAGGATTTCTCACTTGCGTTGCAAATTAGGTGGGGTTTTTTCCTTATTTTATTTGCTAACCTGGTACGGTGTATCAGCGTCAGGAGGCTTGAGCTTTATTGTAATCGAAAATCACTTGCTAAGGAAAATATTGTGTAATTATGAAATGTACAGCTCTCTCCCTCCCCCCTCTTATTCTTGCAACTTTTCTCCCCCTTCCCTCTTCTTCCTGAAGCTTCCTCTTTTTGTCATGGATATCAACTGAAATGCACAAAACACAATAAAGCTGTTTATGTCAGTTTTTTTGGACGACTGTAAGTGCTGATTATAACAAGTTTAAGGAATTTCCTTTGTTGAGTGTGTACCCACGCCATATGGCTCAACATGGAACATTAACTTGACAGGGATAATGGATTGTGGTATATGGAGACAATTTTGCCTGCAGCTTCACTATAACTCATTCTGGTTGGGGATCACAAGTTTATAATATAGGATGCAGCAAACATCCAGATGGATTTACTTTACATAAAAGAGTTGCGTTTCTTTTTATTTCCTGCTTGTAATTGGGGGAGGGTGGGAGGACTTTAAAAACAGAAAAGTAAAAAAATAAAATCAAAAGTAGTAAACAAAGAATGTGTCTTCTCAGACAGGAAAAACCTCAGTGAAACTGCGTTTCTGTGGGTGAACTGTTCTGTATATGCTGAAACATAGGTGGAGTTGTTACTTACAAATGCACATATGCGTACAGATTTTTCAAATAATATTTCACCTGGCTTCGCTTTACGAAGTGTTTCAGTGTACCTCCAGTTCTAGAGATATGCGAGGCTCTAGGATAATGTGAAAAAAAGCTACTTGAAGCAGGTCTCTGATTTGACTTACTATAATTGACTTTCATTTTAAGCATAATCAAAATGACCACCGCTCTGATTAGCATTCTGATCCTTTGGTAGTGCTCTGATGGGACCCTGTTTTCTTTGAGGAAAGAAAGAAAAAAACCTTAAAGTTTTTTGTGATACAAAGAAGTAAAATACTGTTAAAGTAGTTTGATTTGCTTCAGTGGTTGTCTGATATAATGGGAATTCTGCAAATGTCCTATTGTAACAAAAATCAGTATAAATCTGATGCTTCCTACTGAATATCTGCACGCCCAAGGTCTTTTTTCTTCTGAATTTTACAATACTTTTATGTCGAAGAGACTTTAAGCATGCATGATCCCATTAAGCACGTGTAGCTGCTGAGAGGTTCAGGGCCATAAATCCATATTTAGGATTTTGAATAGAGCTACTTGGGATGGCTTCTGCATTCCTGTACGCTTGGGATTGAGTTATGCTCCCAGCAGAATTGGATGAAGAAGAGATCTTTTCATCATCAGGTTGGAGATTTAGTTAAAACACCGGTCTGGAAATATTTTGTAGTTGACCTTATTCAAAATAGCTATTGTAATTTTTTTTTATTTGAATCACTGTCGCAAGAGTATGTATTTGTTTATTATTTTGTTAGCTTTTAAGGTAAGTACCTGAGCAGATGGAGAGGATGTGGTTCGCGTCTGGGGAAGAGGGCTGCTGGTTGTGGTTGTAGGTACTGTGTGTCTGTCCAGCCTACATCCCTCACTGCTGGCTTCATATGATGACATCCCAGTTCAGTATCTCTAGTCACCTTCCCAAGCTTCAGAAGGTCAGCAGCCAGAAAGGGTCTGCTTTGGAGAAGGGAAGAATAAAAAGGATCATTAACAATTGACCTATGAAGAATCTGAGTTACCTTAGGTTATGGGGTTTCTTTCAGTTTCTTGGGCTGCAAATTATACTTTAAAAAAGCTGCTCTGGGTTCATTCATCTTCCTTCTGCATACCAGGCTCCATGTGCTAATCACAGCCAGGTGGGAGTTTTCTGTGGACTTCAACTGTTGCTTATATTCTTATTGTCAAGTCCTTGTTTTCTACTGCAATTGCAGAAGAATAATCTCAGGAAAACACATAATATACCTTTAATATTGTTTCCTTTTTTTAAAACAAAAAACAGGAGAACACTTGTTCCATATTTCGAGTAGAGGAAGCACACATCATACCCAGTGTGCCGGTGAGCTGGTGGGTCCCTCTAGCTTGTGGCCTGCTGTTTGGATAGCACTGTGACAGGGACACGTGCACCGGTGTTGCAATACATTTGAAGAATTTAAATCTGTAGATAAGAAAATTCTTTCCAGGAATAGTAAGGGCTGCTAACTGTTTTTACTAGCTTCTGGACTGCTTGTCTTCTTTTTGGCTTCACAAGGAAAGTAAGGGTCAAAGCCTCGACAAGCACTTAATAAAACTGGCATTTTGAGGATAGCATTTGTGTTCTGTGTTGATGTTTGTTACCCACCAAGGAGTTTCTGCAGGACCGTGTTTAGCAAATGGCACGGTGGTTCTTCTGGGTGTAGGTAGTGCCTGCCTGCATCCAGTGAGTGGTGTTCTGTGGTCTGTAAGTGCTGCTCAGCCTCACCTTGAAGTCAGGTTTGGGTGTAAAGAGCAATGAATTTTTCAGTTTTGGTTTGCTCATGTAATTAATTAATGACTATTGCTTCACTCTTCTAACTACTTAATAGTTTTCACTACTGTTATTTATTTTCATGGAACCTGATTGGAAGGGGAGGTTTTTTTCCTTCTTGGCAAAAGGAAATGCCTTTAGCTTCTATTTCCCATCTGTTTATTTCTGCAGTGGTGGGTGGGGATGCTGTCTGTGGGAGCAGTGGGATGTGCTCGTGCTCCTGCTCTGCATGGGCTGCAGCACCCGCAGCGCGGTGGGAGCGCGGGGACAGGAGGGGGAGCCCGCGGCACGGCAGCCGTGGGCAGGGCCGGGGGGGCTGCGGGAGCTGGGAACACACCCCCAGCCCTCACCGCCCCGGTCTCTTCCTGCAGAGTTCTGTGTGTGATATTTCAGTAGTTAAACGTGGAAGTTTCGTCTCCTCTCTTGTCCTTGAATACACGCATGCTGTGATCCGATTGCTTGAGGGGGGTATATTATTACTATATTTTATGGCAAAAATGGAAATGGATTTCAGCCTGTAGATTTTAAAGCAATTACTTTTTATCTTGAAATAGCACTTCCCTTACGTTGTAAAGTGGTCATTATTGATGTGTTACATCAAATTTTTTTTGAAAGCACCTTGCGTAGGCTACGAGATGCTGCATCCTCCAGCTGTGCTAGATTGCCCTCCGTCAGTCGGCAGCCCAGCACTGCTCTCAGACGTGGATAGCTCCAGTCGTGTGAGCTGTCCCCGCTGAATGTAGTTCATTCAGATATTTGTGAGTACGTAAGTGCTTAATTGCTTTACTGAATTGGTGCCTAAAAATACTTTCAATAAATGCGGAGAGTTGTTTAGTTCATTTTTTCAGCGTGGCAGAGCTGTGATTGAGTCAAGGTTTGTGCTAAACCGTGTGAAAGAACGACTGACAATGCACTTAAACTGAGCCTGCAGCAGGCGCGGAGCTGTGCGGTGTGGGGCAGGAGCTGATCAGTAGCTAATAGGAGCCTTGCATCTTCTCCAGGGAAGCAGGCCGTCTCCTCATGGTGCCTTGCGTTGTAAGGATTTCTGTGTATTGTAATGCTCTTTTAGGGGGAAAGAAGCGGGATTGAAGGCTGAGTTTTCCTTCTTGTTTCTGAGTTGCCACGTGTCTTGTTCATATACCAGTTTTAAAATGGTCCCCTTGATATTTTTATTCAGCATGTCACTTGAAGCAAGTGAGTTTGAATTGCAGCGGTGGGCAGGCAGTTTGTTCTTTGGCTAGAAACATCTTCCTATCTGGAGGGGCAGCTGCGGCTGCCACAAAGTTTGCGATTCTGATTCTGTGCTTTGTTCAGTCATTTGGAAGACTTCACGTTACTTACAGAATTGAGTAACTTTCATTTCGAGACAGAACACCGGCAGGGTTTGCAATGTTTAAGTTTGGCAAGAAAGGACTTGTCTGTAAAACAGTGAAATTGCGTTGGGGAAATTCAGTGCCTCTGTTGGCTGGAGGCGGGCTGAGGTACACCGCGAGCTGTTGTGAGCTGCAGCTGCATTTACCATCAAACAGAGCTGGTGCCGATGGATGTTTTGTTTTTAGTGTCATGGAAACTGTGAGCCAAAGAATGGATATTCTATTCATCTGGGAAATAGCAGTTCACTGCATAAAACATCAGTTGCTTCCAAAGCGGTTCTTAAAATAGACTCTGTGAATATAACCCTAGAAGTAAAAGTGCAACCATGTAAATCACCTCAGTACTACTTTGTTTCTGTATTAGAAAACACATGTGAATCAAATTAACACAGAAATAGTAAGAGTTTTAAAATATAATTGTAGCGTGGAATGCCCATCATTCAATGTTTACTCTGCTGTGTTGTTTTAAATCTAAAAATGGAGAGGCCTGCACGTTTCGATAGCAGTCACGATACCATTTATTACCTTTCTTTTCCAAGTGGTTTGCTCTGAGCAGAATAGTTTGGGTTGTCATTCATTATCATTTGCTGTTTCATGCAGCATAGCAAAAATCCCAGAACTCGCTACGGAGAGCAGGAATTGAAGAGAATTCTCTGAAGGCAGAAGAGGAAATACAGAACTGGAAGTTACTGTGGAATAAATTTTTTTTAACACACAACTGTTTTTGCAGAGTAAGTCATAAGGAATAATGGATCCGGTTTAATTGGAAAGACTAAATTCTTTCATTTTGCTTAAATAGTGATGTTGAGGAAAAAAGTAAGTACAGGATTTGAGGTAAAAAGAAACCAGTACAGGAATAGAAGTATAAAGTCATTGCCCTGCCTGTGGGGAAAAAAAAGGAAGCTGAGAAAAGAGATTGGAGGAGCTGGAGTAATCTGACTTGACTGAAAGGAAGTAGGAGTTGCCTGTTGCAGGATTTCAGAATGAGGGTTCAGGAATGGATGAGGTCACATACAAAATGGGTGCATCATTGTGAGGCCTAGTGGCCTAGTGAAGGTGGAGGGAATCTTTCTGCCAGCTTTTTTCCTTTTTATTGTTTTAATTCTAGAATGTTTACTTGGAATATCACTCTGATTTATGTGGGGTCTTTGAATCTAGGTATTTTGAGAACCCATGGTGGGTAGCGGTGTGGATTTCAGCAAAGATGAAGTGATTATGGCGATCATAAAACCACAGATTTGCCCCCGTTGAGAAGGGCCTCAGGAGCCGTCCAGGTCCTCATCCTGCTCAGAGCAGAGTCAGGTTGAAGTCAGCTCAGGTTCCTCAGCACTCAGTCGGGCTGGGAAGGCCTGCGAGGGTGGCGTGCACACAGCATCTCTGAGCAGCCTGCTGCCGTGCTTGCTGTCCTTGTTGGGAGAAGAAGGTTTGTACCAAGTCAGAACCCCTGCTTGTTTTCACTTGTGTGTTCTGTCCTCCCACCGCTGTACGTCAGCGAGGGCTCTGGCCATCCTGGTGTACGCTCCCTGTCGGGTGCAGTGGAGCTGCCATCGCATCTGTCTCCATCTCTCCCCCAGGTGAAGCGTGCCCTGCTCCCTCAGCCCCGCTCTGCAGCCTGTGACCACTCGGGCAGCGCCTTGCTGGAACTGCTCCAGCGAAGATGGATTGTTTGTTTGATTGTGGGTTGCAAAACCGGCTGTGATGTTTTAGATATGATATCTTAAGTGCTAGTAGAGGTGAAACATCGCTCTCCTCCTCTTGCTGTCTCATGCAGCTTGTATGCCTGGTCCCTTCCTGGCACTGGTGCAAGGATGAGTCCATCCCAGCTGCAAGGGCTTCACATTTTGCTCATGTTGAATTGCATGAGGTTCCTGTCGGCCTATTCCTCTAGACTGCCCAGGTCTCTCTGAACAGTGATCCTGCCTTCGGGTAATTAACTGCATCCCCTAAAGTGAGGTGTAATGCAGAGCCTTTTAGGGTGTGCTCTGTCTGCTCCACCGGGCCACTGATACAGACGTTAAGCAGGAGAGGTCCCTTGTGCACAGGTGGTAGTGACAAAACTACAGATATAGAGAGATTGATGAAGTGTAAGTTTAGGTTGAGAACTGCCTAAGAAGTGACTCAAGAAGCAGCAGGATTAAGAAAAGCCTTTTTCATAAGTGTTTATGAATGTTTAATATTAAGAAGTAATGCGTAGTTTGGAGCTTACAGCAGAGGTAAATGCTGGATATGAAATGAGAAAGTGGCTTTGAGATAATTATAGTCTGTGTATAAAAGATTTCTGTGATAATATGGGAGGCCAACAGTCCCCATTCTGTAGCTTAAGGAATTCAAGTGCCAGCTGATAAAATGTGTAAAAAGATACAGAAACTTTGTTCTTCTTACTTTTCACTCTTTAATACTGTTATAAGGCAGATTTTCGTTTTGCAACACTTAGGGATACTGTTACCACATATTCCTAACCCCAAGTTAAACATTTGGACCTTCCTGTTCAGTGCCTGAGCAGATTCCCTGGGGATTTGCAGTAGCTAGTATGTGTGCCTGTTGAAGAGCTGCTGGGGGTTGACAAGGGAGAAGTTAGGGTAATGGTGGAGCATGCAACATTTCGTGAGCACTCTTCTCCCAAAGATAAATTGAGCTTAAGAACCAGGAGGCTGTTGGCCCATGGCTCAGTCCTCTAGGCATCTTTTTGCACTTGGATAAACTAAAATGCAGCTTGCTTCCTTAGGCAAGTGTTAATGTTCCTTAGGAAGTGTTAATATTTCCGAGAATTACTTGGTTTATATTTTCAAAACATTTTTTTCTGAATCCACTTGTAGTCAGTTTATCTGGACCTGTTGATTATAAAAGTGCAGAATGTTAGTGCTTGCTTTTACATTTTCCTTGCTGTTGAAAGAGAAAATATTTAATCATTCTCATTCATGTTATCATTTTTATAAATTAATTACCAATATTACCATGAGTATTCCTTTTGTTCTTAATATGGCAGGAAAAGTCTTTTCCTTGCCAGCTGGTGAAACCTCTGTAAAGCACGTATGGCCACACAGAGATACAATACTCATTGATATTTGAAGTTTTGTGATTTAGGATATTGAGCAGCACACAATGTTCCTTGGTGTTTTTAAATCTGAGGCTTCCTTTCACGTTGACTGTCTGGACCTGGGAGACTATTGTTAACATTTCTTCGGTCACATTCCCACGGCTGTTATAATCTCTCATGGAGACAGTTTTGTTTCTTTCTCTATCAAGAATGCCATTTTTCTTGCCTCCCAAAACAAACAATAGACACGTGTTTTCCTTTGTAACTTCTTTTTGTACGACTTAAAGAACAGTATTCATCCTTCAGGTCCCTTGGCAGTCAGGTATCAATGTCGTTATAAATTTATGGACACAGGATGTCTACAGATGAGAGGAGTATCTTTAAGTATGCAGTGTATCATTTAAAAAGATCACAATTTTCAAGTGTTTTGTTTGCAGGTAGTTACAAGTTCACTCTGAGCTCCAGTACTAGTTTTCCTTTCTGTTGCAGTGACGTTTGCCTCGTGCTGTTATCTCCCATGTTTCAGGTCTCAGGATCCAGACTTCTACCCAGTCTGGAGTCCCTTATTCTAAGTCCTAAAATAGGAACACCTATTTTAAGAGAGAGAGACAGAGAATCTCTTTGCTGATAAAGCCAATGTGTTAAGTTTAATGAGAATGAGTACATCTTGGATGGTGAGAGGAGCTGTAGTTACCTCCATAAGTAGCTTGTAAGTAACAAAAGAAGAAATTTACAATTTGTAGCAAGTAGTGTCACCAAAATAATCTTTTTATCAGAAACAGGTGTAGCGTTCTGTTGTAAAGTGTAGATTCTCTATTTGTTTCCAATTTTAAAAATCCACTTTAGACTCAAAATTGTACTTGACTGTAAAGTCACTGATGGAAGCTGAGTAATTTTTTTCCTCAAATATGGGCTAAATGCCATACCAGGAGAGCAGGAAATGTTTTCCAAGTTACCTGTAAGTGGTAACTTTGTTAGCTGCTCAAAAATTTTAACTAAATTCCTCCAGGATGAGATGAGGAAGCTGGTATGGGGAGAAATATTTAGCAGACAGAATGCAGACGCTTGGATATTCTAGAAATATGTGGGTGAATAGATGAGGTGGGTAGATGTGTGGTAAGACACCTTCCCGTCCTTCCCATCACTGGTGTAAATGTGTGTATATTTGTATGCATATACCATTTGCTTGTTGTCTTCTGGTTTTGTGCATTCTTGATTTTTTCCTTCGTTCTGAGCAAAATCTTCGTGTAGTAATTGTTAGCATGTGTCTCCCACTGGGTGATATGTCTGTGTGTAGCACATATTTAGATAAGGCCTGGGGTGGATCTGGTAGTGGAGAATTGAAATTAAATACATTGAACAGCTATTCAAGAATTATTTGTTTCACTGATACCACGTATGCTCAGGGGAGAAGAAAGCTCCTTCTTCATTTAAGAGGTTTGTACTCCCTCTTTTCCCCTTGCCTTGAGTTACTCATGTATCTTCTTGCCAGAGACTTCAGTCCCTGAGAGCACTGCAAACGTTTGATTTGTTATTTAGCACAGTATCAGCCTCATAAGTGAAGGGATAGGAGGAGTAGTGAGCCAGGAGCCTTCATGCATCAGCCACTGATGGAACAGAAACATTCTCGGTTTGACATGAGCGTATAAATTACAAGTTCATAGGGTCAGTCCAAATATAGTGTGGAATCTAGTCTACCCTTAGCTCCTGTGTATTTAAAGTACATAAGAGCATTAATAAATTGTTTTTGTAGCGTAAGATCTGTGCAGTGCTTTTCAAACTGACAAATTATTCCATCTTTTCATAGAAGTACTTACAAATCAGTGGGATGAAAGTGTCAAAGCATGTCTTTGTGAAGCAGGTTCTTTAATGGCACTTCACATGCTGACATTATTTCTTTTTAAAATACTGCATTAAAGAAGTTACAAGAAATCCCTTGCTTTCCATGTTTCATGTCTTCATAAATGTACTCAGATTTATTGCCTGGTCAGTTCAGTCAGTAGAATTCTTAGGCTGAAAGACAGTTGTGCCCTCATGACTGTAAGTATAAAAGAATCTTCTGGACTTCTCCAGTCCTTGGAAAGTACAAGGAAAGCAGTAATCGAGTTTCTGCTGTCTGAGGCATTGCTGCTGGATTAGAGCAGTTATAATGGGAAGTGGACTCCAGGTAACTCCAGCTTCAGGCTCCACATTTTGCATCATTTAGGTATAAAAAACATTTGCTCCAAATAAGACAAGGTAGAACTTCATAGTAGAAGGATAGTTCCTGTCTTACAAATGAAAAATTTATGGCACGGGAAATTTCTGGCAAACCTGAGACTGGACATTTAAACCCCATAAATCTCCTTCCAAATCATAATCTTCTTGTGGACTATTCGAGTCGTTCTGTGAGATCGTGGTCCTTCAGAATTTAGACCTAAGAAGGAAGAAAGGGGCAAGCCTGTAGTATCTGTATTGGGAGTTTTCAGGCAATTGATATTTTGTAGGTTTGCCTTATTAAATGTAAGGCAGCGTGGATGTGTTTGTAAGACTTGAAGGATTATTGATTGGGAAGCTGCTTGCAGTCACAAGAAGCCTGAGCTAAGATGGAGCGTGTGATGAGATAACGGTGAGGTTAGGAAAGTGATTACGACTGGGGACCTGCTAATCACTGACCTCTGCAGGGATCCTGTAGTTTATCACTAATCTCACTTGCACTTGGCATTTTCCTGTGTTGCTGCTTCATTGTTCATAGCCGAGTGAGTAATTTGGCTTGGGATGAACAGGAGGAGGGTGCTGCAAGTCCGGCAGCTGCACTTGTTGGCACTGGCTTGTGAAACATCGTCAGCGCAGCCAGCAGCGTGCTTGGCACGCCCTAGCCAGCAACTCTCCAAGTGTTGTGACGAGAATAGGAGGGGGGTTGTTTTAGGCATTTCTTCAAACTGTGTGGCTTCAGATCTGTTTCATTTTGATATGTTTTGGTGGCAAGTATTATGAGAAAAAATGTCTGTTAGATTTTTGTGTGTATATATATATATATACACGTGTGTGTGATACGTACTTCGATTAGAGGAGAGGTTGTAGATGTAATACAGATGTAATAAGTGTGCAGGCCGCTGTGGAGGGGTAGACCTGTGCAGCAGGAGATGGGGAATGACACCTGCAGTGCTGGGGAACTGCCGGTCCCTGTCCCCTCGGGGAAGAAGGCAGTACACGGGATTTTAGGAGCAGGGCAGATTTTGTGTTTTGATCGTATTTTTTTTCATCTTTCTGAAATAATTGTGGAACAAGATTTTTTTTTAACACAAACATTTAAAATTATATGTAAACCTGTTCTGGAAGCAACAAGGACAGTATGCTGTGATTTTCAGCTTTATTTCCCTTTTGTGCTGAGTTGACAAGTAACACTAAGGGTAGAAAACTGTTTACAATATTGTGTTGAACATTCTTCTTGCATCGTCCACGTGCACCTGTCTATATATTTTTTGCAGTTTCTTCCTTGTTGTCTTCAATCTGAATATGAAAAGTTATCAAATGCGTTAATTCAGTGGGAAACGAAGACACTTGGTTACTGGTCACTTACTCCAAGTGCAGAAAACAACCCAACGTTTCAAATGGCAAAAAAAACCTTCAAAGGTATTCAGAATGTTCTGCTATAAAATGCTTTTGGGCTGGGCTAGCTGTTGTGACCAACTAGCCGTGTTACTGGTGATGAAGTGATGATTAGGAGGCACGATTCAGGAGATGTTTCAAAAATCGCTGCGAGATTCTTGTGCGTGCAGGCAGGGTCGGCGTGCCTCGCGTCTGACAGGCAGAGCAGCTGCCAGCTGTGGTCACTGTGGCGTTCATTCTGGATGATAGACATTGCTTCCTTTTAAAAAATGTTGGCACTTCCCATACTGCTGAGCAAATAAATTCTTGGGAAACGTAGAAAAATCATTAGTCTGCAAATGGTGAATTCTGTGGAAGCTTAAGTAATTTTTTGTGGAATTACATTCTGTCATCCTCTCATAAACCAAGAATTATCTAGAAACTGTGGATAAATGCTGTTTTAGTACCGGTGGGCATTTATAGCACGTTCACTCTTAGTAGTGCTCAGCTGAGTTAGTGCAGGGCTGTTTTCAGCTGACCATCACTTGGCATCTTGCTGTTTCGCTGCACTCTGTGTTAAGAGCAGCACTGCACGGCTGTTACGCAGACTCATGGAACACAATGTCTTGTGCAGGGTCAGAAGCTGTGAGCATATCTTATTTAGATAAGCAATTGCGAGAGAAAAACTATGGCTTACAACTGCTTTTTAGTGCCTGGATTGGTGCAGAATCTGTGAAGGTTTGAAGTCTGTGAAGGTAGGAAACACTGGTGATTCAGAATGCTGAGTGGGATTTTCTTGGTGTGCCGCCTTCTCAATCTGTAGCTCTTGAGCTATATAAGCCTGCTGGTAGCAAGTTTCATGCGTTCTCAACAACAAAAACTGCCAGGATCTAATTGCTAAAACTAAAAATGCAAACTCGCTCCAAGTTACTGTAAGAGTGAAGTGCCTTGTGAGTTGACCTGCCCAGATTTCAGATTTGTGTGCATACCGAAATCAATTATTTTTAAATGCCTGCTGCTTTAATCCAAATCTGGATGGAAAGCAGAACTGGGGGATGTAGGGCCACTGATACGTGACCTGAAGAAAAGTTAACAGCAGTGCTACTTGGTAAGCAAGGCAGATTTTGCTTCTGAACCGATGGCAAGTATCGGCTGCAGGCTTGAGTCCTGTCTGAGCTAACGCTTGTGCTGGGGATGTGCTTGGGATCCTGTCTGGTACCTGATCCCAGGATGCTTCCCAAACCCTTCAGGGAAAAGGTTAACCATCTGAGCACAGGTTAAATGTTATCTTGCTCTAGCAGTAGTTCTTGATAAATATTTAGACACCGTATATTCAGAACCAAATTTAGTGTAGAATGTGATTTTATAGTCAGCTTCTCTCTTTAGAAAGAGGCAAACTTATCAAGTGATAACATTTAAATAAGATGATTTTTTGTTCTTATCTAGCAATTTCTTGCTTGTTACACAAACTGTAATTTAAACAGTGTTTTTTCTAATTTCTGAACCTGATTTTTAAATATTTGTTTTAAAAACTGCCTGGAATACTTTGTGTTTCAGTCAAAGCTGTTTATCATGTGGTGTAAGATTCTCATTTTCCGGAAAGAAACTGCTGAGTTTGGGTAATTCAAACAGCATGATTCATGCTACTTCATAGAATTTTGCGTGCTAGGTATTTTATTTGTTTGGTGCCCGGTAGTTCTTAGAGGCAAATTGCTTCAGCAGAAAAATATTAACTTTTTCCTACCCTTTGTTACAGCAGTACTGCCATTTTTCAAGGGAATCGTTGTTGACCAGGCTACCTGTCCTTATCAAGATGACAGTCTTGCAGAGATGTCATTCCGAGGGTGCCAAACTTGCTCTCCGCTTACACAAGCTGTTCTTTTTAGCAAGCGCAGTTTCGCTCTTATGAACTGAAGCATAGAAGTTTGTGTCAGTAAGATAGAAAACCAGAAAAAGCAAAGTTCTGCTTCAGAAGTGCAGTTGCAGTGGTGTGGAGCTGTGTGGCCCTGACGTGGAGGTGTGTGAGGAGGGCTCGCTCTTCCTCTTGGGAGCACTGGGCATGTACACATCCTTCAGAAAAGGAGATTCCTACTTGAGCTAAAATGGCTTTCATTTTCAAATCTCTCAAATGTTTTCTGGTTTTGAATACAGATGGATACCGTGGTTTATTAATGCTTACCTTTGGCTAAGACTCTGGGTTGGTGTTATGGGCTGTTTCTTAGCTCCATATTGTACTTGAGGAAGCCGTATGCAGGTGGCATTTTCTGTTACATCCACATTTGGTGACTGCCTGATTCCTGACATGATTGAGCAGAGAATTTATAAAAAAAAAAATAAAAAAAATGATAAACTACTGAGCCCTACTGGAGAGCTTTGACGCTGTTTCAATATACAGCCATTTCAGTTTGGCACAACGAACAAATACGGCTGCAAGTAGCTTTTCTGGAGCTCTCAGACATATTGCTGGTGTCTCACAGTGTATTGTAAGATGCTACAACATCAGAGGGCAGCTGCTCTGCATGAGGTGCTGCATTCAGGATGTGCTACCTACAGGCAAATATTCCATACATGGCAGAAAAGTCTTTGCTGTCTTGACCAATACTATTGCTTTTTTTTTTTTTTTTACCCAGCTAGAATTTACATGAAAAAGAGGATTTTGGGGGATTTAAGGGACACGCATGAAGACCTGAATGAGTTGGCCATGATTTAAGTTTGGTGTGGGTTTCTTTGTTTGGAATTTGACTTTGCTGTCTTTGTGTGTGTCGCTTCAGGTTTGTTTGTTTATTTGTTTGTTTTAACTTATAGCATTCATCACCTACGAGGATGCTGGCTGTGTGTTAGATGATGGAAGTGAAATTGCATTGAGCCTTTGCCCTTTTTATTTCAACACACTGATAGGACTATTTTGAAACAATTAAAAAATTGCAGTCGTTCTTTCTTACTGATTGGCTGTAAGAAATAGACTCTAGTAAGTGTGTTGTCTATTTCAGTAGTGCTGTCTGAGTCTGATAAGCACAGATATGTCTGGAAGCTTACTCTTGTTCATGCAACTTAATTTTTGTAAATTTACTACGATGCTAACGGATTTTCTGTATTATATATGTGTATGCACAACTGATGCAAATATCCAACAAACCTTCAGAAGAGTCTAATTTAAAATGTCTTTCTTTTACAGGAAAGGCCTCAGACAGAGGTCCATTTCCGTTGTACGGCAGAGACACGGGATTACCAGGCTGTCAAGTAAGTATAGTGATGGTTCAAAGCAGATGGAATAATTTCTCACATCAATAAATCTCAGCTTTTCAGATAGAGCTTGACTTACTTAGCTGTGTTAAGAGAAGTCATTTGTACCCAGAACCCTTTGTTTGGATCATACAGCACGTTTCCTTCTGTTTCTTTTTGCCAGCGCACATCTTGACTTTCAATCCCTGTATTCTTCTGTCTTGCATCTAGGTTTTTGAAAGTGACATTGTTTTTAACAGCTGTTCTCCAGATTCCAAACATCACGGTGTCAGAAAATGGTGGTGGTGTGATACTCCTAGGAGAGAGATGTTGCAGATAATTCATCTCAAAGCAATAAACTGCCATTGTGTCTTCTTGTGGTCAGGAGCCAATAATGTACTACTTACATTAATTCAACAGGTCTTTCTTGTTGAAGCAAGGGATTATTCACAGGTTAGCTGTAAGAATGAGATTTAATTTAACGATAAATGCATTTGCAAATCTGAGAAGTTCTGGAAATGCTTCCAAGGGTGATCTCTGATGGAAATTTCTAACAGGAGCCTATCTTTTTTGGTGGATTCTCTAACAGAGAATCCCTTTTAAGCTCTTTGGATACAACCAGAGGTGTAAATTACAAAACTACCATTTTGCAAGGAGGAACAGCAAATCAGTTGTGTGACGGAAAGGCTTTTCTGTGAGGTATAGGTAGGTTGTTGGGCACGTGCTTGTTTTTTCTACACTTGTCTCTGAAAGAAGAAAAAAAAAAGTTTGTGGATTGCATGGTTTTGAATAACTGCTCATTTCGTTTTAATTTCAGCTTGCATTACTACTATTATTTTTTGAATAAAAAAACATTCATCATCTGTGAATGTTAAATTTACTGATCTAGTGCTTCATATATTTTCATTTCCATATCCAAAGAGTAAAAGAAATAGCTCCTCTTTCAGTTGTATGGGCCTGTGGAGAGCAGACAAGGTGAGACAGGAAACTGTACAACTACTCTGCTGTCTGCTTCCAAGCAGGATGCTTGCTGGATTTTTATGCTGAAATGATGAGGATCACCAGGAAGATGTCAGTACTTAAAATTATTTGCAAGCATCTTAGAGAGTGCATCTAGAAATCAGTGTTTAGAATCAGTAGTTTTTAAAAGTCTCAGCCTTGCCTGTTTTGTTTTGTTGTGGTTTTGGTTTTAAAATTCACCTGATGGGATTTCTGTGCATCAGTAGACTTTGAAGCATGAAAATCTATCAGGCTCATTGTCCCAGATAGCCAAGAAAAGAGAAAGATTAATGTATTTTAGACTCTGCTGTCATCATGAGTTTAACTGATTTGGGCACTGTTGGCAATAAAATTATGCAGATGTTGTTTTCTTCCTCAATTATTTTGACGTAGTGGAGAATTGCAGTCAGTTCTGCCTTGACAAGTTAGACTCTGGTTACTTTCCAGCACTTTATGAAGATACAAGAGGAAGATTGTCTTGCACTTGGACTAGAAGTGCCACATGGTGTTTTGTTGTTTCTTCAGTGATATCTTTGCCTAAATTCCTTTTAATTAAACTTAAAGATGGAAGCAAGATGTAGAGCAAGTGACAGTAAGTCACTCTTCACCTGCTGAATTTGCTGGTTTGAATCTAGCCCCTGACACATGAGATGCTAAAACTACGTATCCCAGCTTGCCAAGAGTGGGGAAAACCACATCTTGACCATAAACAAGAGAATCTCAAAGCTCAACCACTGTAAATCCAAAATCTGTAGGTACAGAATGTATTGGAGGAGTAGAGCTTCTGTACTGCCCACCGGGGATCAGTGGCTCTTGATTTGTGTTTTCACATGTTGCTTTCTAACTCTTCCCCTTATCTTCCACACTGCCACTTTCTCTGAGCAAGGAATGGCTTTTCGATCTGTTGTTTGCTTCTGAGCAAAATATGTTGGATAACTTTTTTCATTTCTCGACAAATACAAATAGTAACTGAATATAATTTATTAGGGAACTCTTATACAGGAAACTGTTTGCTTCTTTTAAGGGAAACAACGTCATTGGGCTTTCAGTTTTTCATAGTTGAATTATCTAATATAATACCATATTATTTTGTGGTTTTTATATGTTTTTAAATTAAGAAAAAAATATTTTTGTGCCTCTGTGAGATCAACTGTCATTTTTTAGGAACATCATTCTTCTGGAGAATAAAACAGCATTTGAGTTTAACTACTTAATTTTGCTTTTTTTGGTTGTATGGGGGTTTTTTTGGTGTTTTTTTTTTTTTTTTTGAGTCTCTTCACTAGTAGCTTGGGAAACGTGAATGGGCAGCACCATGTGGCATCGCAGGTCCTAACACCTTTTTCCTCCTTAAGAAAGGATAATTCTCACAGCCTCTATACTGCTTCTCTGCAATGCACATATGACAAAGACTCGTTTGTAACTGTATGGGTGAGCTTTTGGTATCAGTCTCGGAAAAAGCAGTGTGGCTCAAGTTTGATTTATGGACTTGACATTGTTGCCAGTCTAGACAGTGAAACATTGCCTTAATGTCATTAGAGTTGTTCAAATAATTCCATATGTACTATAGTTAAATACAATAATTTAAACTTGACATTAGTTTGGAAGCAAACTAATTTCCACATTACCCCTTCATTATGTTAATGTTCTGTATTGCAAAGCAGGTTTGTGTTAACTTTGCATAAAATTCCCTTTTGCTTTGTGGTAATGAGTAATTTCTGTTGTTTGGCTTCTCACTGAGGAAAGTGCTTTTTTATCTCCTGATTGTTTATAGCTATCACCATTTAATATAATTTTTTACATGTAGCTATTTCAATGCCAAAATCTTACATGTATTAGTTTCTATTAACTATTTATTTGTATTTATTCCTTTGATATGCTTCCTACAACTTTTCCCACAGTTAATTCTTAACCGTTGTTAGTATATGGGGAAAGCATTATTGCAGGTAAATCTGTTTTTATATTTAGGATAATTGAAAACGTTGGTAGAATTAACTTTAAATTGAATTTAAAATTACATTTTACTTCGGTCTGATAGTTAAATCTGACAGTGTTTGAAATCATTTGCTAACTTGGAACTAGGAAGCGGTAGGTTTTCTCTATCTATATATATACATCCCATAATATACCTTGTTCATACGTCTCTGGCAGTACCCAAAGTACAGTTCTCATTCTAGCTACAGTGTTTGAAAGTGGTCGTAGGGAAGAAGGTCGAAAGCAAGCCCGAGAGGTCGTTTTGACAATCCAAATGAAGAATCAGCTGCATTGTCTCTGGTAGATCCTCATATAGTCAGGTTTGTAGAGGCTGTAAACCCACGACGTGATTAAGATGATAAAGGAGACCTTAGAAAATCTAATAGCGTAACATAAATGGAGTTGCTTTTGCATTGGTATGTGTAAGTGCAGGAAGCGATGGCTCCCATCCCAGAACTACGTATTTTATTTTAATAGAGGATATATAAGAGAGTTTATCTGATATTGAAATAGCGATAGGAAAGCTTATGCTCTGTGCTGGATATTCTTCAGTAGGTTCACATCCCTGTGGAATTCCAGTGTTCCAAAGTAGATGAAGTACGTATCTAAGGCCTTACCATTTTGTATGCCTTCCTGACAGTGCTGTTGATTTTTGCCATCTTGTATTGGCCTTTTTCATAGTAAATATCCAATCTCAGACATATTTGATTGTTGATGGTTTCCCTACAAAGTCTGAATTAAAACATTCACCCAGAGTGATCATGAGCTCCAAATTACTGTTTTTCAACAATTATGCTGTGTATTCAATAGTTTTAGTTGTCCATGTTTCCTTAGTTCACTTGTGAAATATGGAAGTAGCAAGTAGCAAGTCTCGTTAAAACACCACTTACACTACCTAAGAACGAAATGAGGTTGGTTTGACATCATTTATTCCAGCCGAATCCATACCATTTTATCTTCTGGCATTTACAGACTATTTCTNAAAAAAAAAAAAAAGGGGGGAAGGGATTTAAATTGTGGAGGAGCTATAAACCACTGCTGCTATTCCTCCATTTTAAATAAATAAAAAATTATAAACGTACTTTTTTGGCCTCTGCACTCTGTCCAAGCCAAAGACAGTCACTAAGGCATTTGAGATTGCAAAAACTGCAAGAACCAGTCTTCTGAGTATCCCGCTGGGGACAGCTGAACAGAGAATTGCCAGGTTTTAGAGATGTAAAAACTGTATTTTGTTACCAGAATGAAATGCATGCTGTGTGAACCAGTGGCTGGAGATTAAGTCCAACTCCACCATTCCTGTTGGCTGTGTAACTGAAGACTGGGGAAGGGCATCTTTTCACAAATGTTCAACTGGATACAGACTAAGTTTTCAGAAAGCTTCATTTATAAAGGTGGTTTCTTTGCATCATATAATTATAGCACTGAACACTGTAGCTTATGTAAAAGAAATGAGGTTAGACATCAGGTATTGAGTGAGGGACTGTGTTTATGCTATTATCAAAAAGGTATCCAGCTGTCCTTGACTTCACTCTGACAGCTCTGATCCCCAAGGCAGGAGTCTGCATTATGTTTAAAGAGAAGTTCAGGTAAATGTGAAATACTTGTGTCGCTGTTACAGTAGCTCTTCCAGTGCCTTTTGTGAAGACCACAGTAACAAACTCGATCCTGGTGAACCTGATCTCTGGGAGTTCCCAGCCACACTGGCAGGGGAGGGGAGCTCCTTTCGCCTAGCAGTGAGTGCTCTGTGTGCCTCGCCAGCTCTCTGTCCTCCGGCTGCAGAGGAGGTATAAGGAGGTCAGCATCACTAGGCTGGAGATAGTAAATCGTCTGTGCCTATCACCTTAATGTTCTATTTTAATTCTTAAAAAATCATGTACAAGAAGTAGACATTACGGATTTTTTTGACATGTGGAAATAAAATGTTTACAATTCTTTCATAGTGATTTCAAGTCTGGATACTAGCCAGTGTGAGGGAAAAATCAAATGCTAAATGTAGTGGATGTTAGCAAAGAACTAAAGAGCCAGCATTCGTTAGTTTTTGTTTGAAGTGTAATCTTTTTATAGGCAGATTTATCTCAATTTCATTTTTCTAACTGCCTAATCTGTATGCTCTGTATGATGATGGAGCATTTTAAATGTTCTAAAACCTATTGAGAAAAAAGCTTAATTCACAATAAATCTGCAAAATATGTGATTGCTGGAAGAATTGTGGCTTATATTTGGCTAAATGCATTTCACTTAATGTGCAAAATTTGATACATAGAACAGTATGAGATGTATACTACACTATGTAGTATATGGAATGTACATACCCTACTGTATATTTCATGCAACATGAAATATATAGTGCTATGTAAAGAGTGTATGAAGTGTTTGTGTTCCTGTGTGCTCTGTATTTCATTCAGTAGTGGCAGATAATTTTTTTCGCAACTTTTTTGTAACCTTTAAAGGTCCCTTCCAACTCTAAGGATTCTTTGATTCTATGATTTCTGGCTGCTATTATCATATGGGTTTCATGTCTGTTGGTAATAAATATGGCTGCTTCAAAATCTTTGTGTTTTGGATGGAAAAAAGACTCCAGTAGGAAGATGGTCCGTCGATGTTTCCAGTAATGCTGCTACACCATTTTCCCTTCAGTAGCTGTCAGCTCTGCTGTTGCTGTGAAGCTAATGTGAGGTGACTCATTTAGCAGCACATTATTGCATCACTGGAACATGATGTAAGGCACATCAAGCATTATTAAATTAGCCTGAATTTTGCAGTATGACAGTAACATTTTATGCACATTAGCACCATACTTAGTGTTCCTTATGGGAATATGGTTCAAATGAACATATTAAAACGTAATTTCAGACAGCATTTCAGGATTTCCCAATTTCTTGTTTATCAGGAACAAAACACAGACTTCAGTAGAATGTTAAGACAGATTTAGTGGCATGTTTAGTGTTCCATAAATTACTTTTGAATATATGCTGCTACTTGAGTAGTACCTTGGAGAAAATAATAGCTGCTTTCTCCTTGAATGGTAAGTTGGAACAAACTCATCCATCTGCCACCTTTGCTATGATTCACATAGAAGCATTTTAATCGTCTAGATACCACTCAGGGCTGCATTTGTATACACCTGACTCATTTGTGCTGAAAAAATGCTTCAGAATTTAATATAGTGCAGGTGTTGAGCAATGGGAATTCACACTGTTTCTTGTTTGTTTTGGGAAAAGATCAGGCCTTTCTGTGTTTATTTAAAAATAACTTTCTTCACAATTCAGTGTGAGACTTCAAAGGAAGGTTTGTCTGCAAGTTTTAGCCAGGTATTAAAGAATAAACACAGTTTTTCCTGACTGTAAGTTTATGGTCCATAGCATCCTTCACACACTGAAAAGGTTGTTTTATTTTTGTATTTAAAAAGAAATAACAACAAAAATACGATGCTTCTTAGCAGATGCGCTATGAGAACTTAGAAATAAACCAAAACATTTCCTTAGCACCAATTTTTTTTAAACAGTTTAACAGATCACTTTGGCAAAAGAAGTGTTTGCAAGTGCATGTTTCTTTGCATTTGCACAGTGAGCAATTTGCCTCTTTCAAATTCAAAAAGACTTCAAAGTCATTTGAGCAGAATGCAAACCTAAAGGGCAGTCCTTACTCAGTATTATTGCAATCCCACAGAAATTAGTATCTCACATGACAAAGTGTTATAAAAGTAGAACTCCAGAAAGTGAAGTTATTGCCTATCAAAAATTAATATAGAGGTAGATTTTGACCAAGATAGAAATGTAAAAACTTTAAGCATAAGAGACAATCTGATAATGTGTGTTCTCACATTTGTTCCCTGCTGGCTGTGGTTGCCTTTGGTATGTAAATATTTCATTCTGAATCCCTAGATGAAGTAAGTAGTGTTATGTTTTGTTCTTTTTTAAAATATCTAGTTAATGGGAAGCAGTACCATTGAGCAAGGCTGCGCCTAAGTCACAAACTGGAGAGTGTATATAATGTCAGCTGCGTCTGAACTTGAGTCACATACTGAACCATTTCCAGCGTTGGTACTTGCTGCCTGATTATTCTGATGACAAATTAGAGTTGTCTAGGGAGAACATAAAAGGCAAAATGGCAACTTTTTGTGTTACTGGTAAATTGGCCAGGAATATTCAAGGGAGAGTGAAAGCAGGTATCCAAAGTAGGATGTAGTTACTAGCTTGCAGCATAGAGAAAAATGAACAGAATTATTTTGAGCAAAAACTCAAAGTATTGTTAATATGTTCATATGCTACATAATTGTAAGATGTATATAGTATAATGCAGAAGGCTTAACTGATTATTTTTTTTAGTAAAGCATTAGGTAGCATTAAACATCTGGAAGAGTAAGCATGCAGGCAAATGTGTATATTAAGAGATAACAGCGTATGAAAACAGCGTATGGGGGTTGGACTCGATGATCTCTTGAGGTCCCTTCCAACCCCTGCAATTCTGTGATTCTGTGAAAATATACACAAAGCAAAAATGAGGTTTACTGACAAGTGGAAAAATGAACAGTATGAAAAATGTAATTTGAAATGCACATTTTTTTTTGAGAATAAAAAACTTGGAAGTAGCAGTAGTGGAAAAAATGAGTGATTGTGAATGCTGGGGCAGAGCAGTGCTGCAGTTGTGTCTGTCAGCTGAGATGTTACTTAAAATGTGAGTCAAGGAAGAGAAGGGTGTTTGTAGCAAATCACAGTCTAAAGTGTGGCTGTTCTTCATGTGTATGAAAGTTTGCAACCAGATGTTTCTCCATCTGCAGGTGCAGCTCCCAGATAGCAGTGTGGCTGTCTGTCCTTGCAGTTGCTCCTGGAATGCTTTGCCAACTTCCTAATGATTCATTGTGCTCCTACGAGGACTGTTGCACCATGCCACTAACGTGCTTCACCGTGGCATTAGATGTGAAGGCACAGTGGGCACTGGGTGTCCTGTTGGATGATGAAAGAAGTCATAAACAGCTATGGGGAACAAATACATCAGTTCATTGCCCGAATGAACATTTCTTAGTTTCTTCCTGGTAACCTGATGTATTGCTTAAGTTCTCACATGCAAACTTGAGAAATACTCTCTTCTCTCATGCACGTTCACAGAGTTTCAGGAGTTCTCATTTCTTTCTGTGGGAATTCTGTTCATACCCTGAAACTTCTTTTGCTGCTTGTCTCTAACACCTCTGACCCTGCTCAGCTTCCTCAGGAGAAGTGATCAGACAGTGGCTCTGTGCTGAGGCTGCGCCATCTGCTCCTGTGGTATTGTAGTGTCAGTGAAAAGATTAAAGCAAACAAACTGAACGAATTAAGGGCTTTAAATTAACACAAAAATACAAATAGCTGCCTCAGGAATGAGAAATAGGCACTGTTAGACCACACCTAGGTGATAGGCACTAGAGGAAGTCATATTGTGGCGAAAGGGATGCAAGAGCACGGATAATTCTAGGCTCACAGCTGCTGTGTTTCAGATCCCTTTGGGCTTTTTTTAATTCCTAAATTCTGAAATGGCTATTAGAACAAGTTACTGCTTTTAGATGTAAAAGTATAGAATATACACTTCAGTGTAAGTGTATAGAATAAGGAAAAAATACGCACACTTTAAACTTAATCTAATTATAAAAAAGCACAGGTGCTGGAGAGGGGTTACCATTTTGTAATTAAATAAAAGATATATTAGAATTTACTTTAGTGCTAATGAAAGATATCAGATTGCATCGGCTATGGACACAATGCTTTTTCTGTTTAAAAACGAATGTACCTATTAAACAGGAAGCGCTTCCTAATCTCTGCTTTAGATGGATCTTTTCAGCGAGGCAGGAAAGTACATGATGTTCGGGGCCTTTCTTATCTGTGTGGCCTTAGAAAAGGGTACAAGTAGGTTCTTCCTACCTCACATGGTTTCAGGAACAGTAGAGAGACCACAATGTCTGCTTATATCCAAGTAAAACTGAGTTATAGAAACATTTGTGGGGTTTTTAATACCGAGTAACTTAAAAGCCAAGAAACTGATTGTATGTTGCAAATTTTCTTTTTAATCTCTTCTCTGACACATTTGACATCAAGTGTCTCTCAGAGTAGATTTTTACAGCTGTCAGCCTGTTGGAAATGCAGCTTCTAAAGGAAGCTGGCACCACGTTGACTGAAGCGGCAGCTCTGGATTCTGCTCGCTGATGCTGCCTTAGAAGGAGGGGATGGAGAAGGAGATGTGTATTGTAAGGGCAGATGGGATGTCCAAATGTGAGTTGTATTTTCCTCCGTTTTACTTCTCAAGTAAAATCAAGTGACCCTCTCTTGATTATGATTTATTAGAAGTGAGTTACTTCTTGTGCTATTGGGAAAATGTCTTCTGTCTCTCAGCAGATAGGAAACCTGCTTGCAGGCAGAACCATTTTAGAAAGTTTAAAAAAAAAAAGATACTGGGCATAAACTTGATTTCTCTTTCCAGAGCTAGAGGTGTCCACCTGAAGTTAATCAGGGAAGACATCCCCTTGAACAAAGTGGGTAGCAGGTGCTGGGAATTAGTTGGAGGGGTTAAGGGATGCTATTTATAAAAGGGGAGAAGCTTTGGGAGAAAGCATTTGAACTGTCTTCAAGAAGCAAACTGTTACTTGTTTGCCTGTCTTTTTCTCACGTTATTTAGAATTGGCAATTTTTCTTGCCTCCTTATTTTTGATTGTTTGGTTATGTTTAAGCTAATGAATGTTCTGTAAATCTGTATATGTAGTATTTTACACATTGCTGCATGAGGAAGCAAGAAGCGTTTTACACTATGGAGTGTGGAGTGCAGATACTTTTTTTTTTTGCTGAATACTAATGGTCTGTAGTTCATCCTTCTGTCTCAAACTTCAGTGCTTCTTTTATGCTATTTTTGGAGGATGAGGAAAAGATTAGCTCAATTTTCTTCTCTGAGCCATACCTGGACTTAATGAGCTGCATTGCCCTTTGGATTTTCTTGCAGTGTTTATTCTCTCTAACTCCTCTGATGTCTTGAGCCTCCGTTTTCTTTCCCCTTCTTACTTACAGAAAGTTGCATCCCAGACTTTGCATCTGCACAGATTATTGCTCTCAAGATGAAAACAGGCCCTGAATGGGCACAGGGAGTTGGGCAATGGAAGCAGCCTGTTGTTTAGCAGTTGCTGCCTGGGATGGACTAGGGCTGCAGCTTCAGCAGATAGTCAGTGGATGGAAAGAAGAAAGACGGATTTCCATTTTGGTTCCTCTTCCGTGGAACTAAGCCATCCATCTTGTATTGGTTTGGAATGTGTAGCAGTGCTTTCCAGGATGGTAGTGCTCCTAATGCTGCAGGTTTCTAAGGAGCAGGGGGAGAAGGGTAACATAACGATCTTTGGGGGTAGTGGGGAGACAACACTGCTGTAGCCAAAGATAAACCTTCACTGGGGCTTGTCTGCCTGGCGACTGGCCTCTGGTGCTGGGATTAGCTTTCACTTGATCGTATGTGGAAACATGGGTCTTGCACGTTGAGTCCCAACAGTTATCTGGTTGCTGTATTTTTGAACCCTCATTATTTTACACATTTTCTGACTTGCTGCTTGCTGTCAGTGAGATTTTTCTCTTGGTTGTGTGGGAGAGGAGATACGCAGTTTCCCTACCGCATAAACGAAACATTCCACTAATCATACGAAATCTTTTAAAATCATTTTGCTGAAATTGTGGAAGGAGAAACAGATGCAAGGATATATCCTTATATATCCTTTATAGTCTGCATTCTGTAAATAAGATTCAGCATACAGTCTTTATATTATAATGTTGGTTTCTCACGATTGTGTATTGTAATCACAGAGAAAAGCAAGAAGACTTGTACCGATGAAGGAGGTGAATAAACCTTCAGCTGCTTCTTTTCTGCCATATTGCAGTTCTCCACAAACCTTCTGCTTTTGTATAGTCACAGTAAGAAGACGTTCAAATTACTGTTTTCATAACGTAGCAAAGAGATGCAAAGGGAGGGAGCCTGACCTGTAATCACAATGCTTAGTAACGCCTTGCTAGAATTCAGTGAGCAATGCAAGAATACCTGGCCTGGGGGGATGAGCGAAGACAAGCTGAGCCAGCATAACCTCGGGGATTGGACACCAACACCAGCAGGGTGCCGCTTTTAGAAGTGGAAGGCAGAATTTGTAGTCTTGCCAGTGCGTGGGATCAATGCAGGGAAGCCACTGTCACGTAAGAGAAGGAAAGTATTTATTTGAAATAGTTGTATTAATTGAATGCTTTAAAGTCATTCAGATGCAGAAGAAATACAAAATATTTATTTCCCTTGACATTTAGTCTTTGCTGCTCCCACTGCTTAAAAAATGTTTGGAATTGCACATAAACTTCATCCTTTGATGTTTGCTTCACCGTCCCCTGTTCCCATGCTCAATCTCAGTCATACTGTACACACACAGACAGAGTTGCCCCCAGTAGCAGAGTCCACTTACGTGGAGTACACATGGAATAAGCAGCTCATGGTGAACCAGAAAGAGCTTTATTGATATATTATTGTAATGTATCAGAAAGCAATATATCAATACCTTGGTATTTTTCTGAGTTAATTAGGAAGACAGTAAAACTTAAATGTCTGTTATTTTGTTTATGATGTTGCATCACTTCAGTGTTTAGTACCCTAGGTAGCTGTTTTTTACTCCAGTGAGCTAGATTAGCCTGATTACGCTGGCAGGATGCAGTTGATGGATGACTGTCATTATCTTCTCAAACCTGCATGATACTTTAGGTATAGGAGATGATAATTAAATTTTCAAGAGACTACATTGAGCTTATAAGATCTGAGTATTTTTTTTTAAATGAGGAATATGTTTGCAATTATCAGCGTGTTGTTAGAGGATCCTCTCCTGAGATGTTCTATTAGCAACCCCTGATTTCCTTTAAATTGATCAAGAAAAAATACTTAAGCTATCATATAACATTTGAGATGTTTTATTGTTGATGCTTTTTTAATTCTTATTTGTTTCTACTCCCGAAACAGACCAAAAATGTATCAGAACTATCGGTAATGGCTTTAAGAGGTACAGGTTAGCACAATATCTATAATGAAACCTTGTTTGAGACAAAATGCTACAGAGGATCATAATTAATGCCTCATTTTCTGCCAGTTGCTATTGATTACTCATTCAAGGTCCCTTTGTTCTCAAAATGGTAACACTATTTCACATTACTATTTGATGGTATTCTCAGGATGAGATTCTTTAACAACGTAGTGGTAATTGCAAACTTATCTCTAGAATTTAAATTTAAAATGAAGTTACATCATATGTCAGTGTTGTTTTTTTCCAAATTCAGCTCCTATCTTGGAGTGATTATTCGTTACAGTTGCCAAAGTTTGCAGAGCTGAGTGAAGTGGAATTCAACATTTTGTGTCTTGGTTGTATTTTTGGCTTAAACTGGATTGCCTGGAACTAAGGTGAATGGTTATTTGCACCCCAGACCTCTGTACCCTGCTGATATCTTACAGAGCAATTACTTGTCTGCGCTTAATTTTGTTCTAGCTTTTCCTTTGGAGACCCAGTAATAAGATAGGCAATTTAACTGGGGGAAAACCTTGCAAGTTTAGAAGAGTTTGAGACCTTCAAGGAATATTGCATAAGGACATCTGTAGGCCTTTGCTTGTCCATGTTTTTTAATATCAAAGGAAGAAAATCAAAAAATTGTTTACCAGCATATTAGAATTCTGCTGACCGGTGTCCTAGAAGTTCGTTGGAGACAGAGTGGCGTTTTGGCTTCAAATTGTATCACTGGGATTCTAGAGGCTGGAACAGTTGGGCTGTGTAAAAGAGAACTTCCAAAGTAGTCAAACTGTTTCTTACTTTAAATCTCAAGTTCTATGAAAGAATCAATTTTAAAACTATTTAAAATATGTTGAGTAAGGAGCTCTTTTTTAAGCTCTCAGACATACCATTCTGATATAAGCTTATGGTTGATCAGCTTGTAAGTTTGAATGGAAGCTCACTTTGCATGGAGGTAAATGCAGCTGCAGTACAAAGTTGCTGGTTTTCGGTGACAGAGATGCATTAATACACACGGGCACTGCCACGCTGCCTCCCCCCACCCTATGCAGATAGGATTCTTTTCCCCCCGCCTCACCATTTCAGCAGTGGGATACATGACTTCCTTGCATTTCATTTTTCTGAAAATACTTTTTGAGGACAGGNCACTTTGCATGGAGGTAAATGCAGCTGCAGTACAAAGTTGCTGGTTTTCGGTGACAGAGATGCATTAATACACACGGGCACTGCCACGCTGCCTCCCCCCACCCTATGCAGATAGGTTAAAGTGTCATTATTTTTGGTCTCAGGTCATGCTCTTTCCCTTGCCGCTATCAACTGTTTTTTTTTCTTTTCTTTAGCTGAAAGAGATTAACTTGAAAAGTAGAGCAGCGTGTTTAGCTCCATACTCTGCTCCAGTGTCTTTGGAATTGGGATTATTGTATTTTTAGTTGATTATAATAAAAGTCTTTTTAAGGTGTGGTTTGTTTTTTTAGGTTGGTTGTCGAACACACATTCCCCAGGGAAAGTACTGCTTTAAATAAGAGCATGTTTATTTCAAAGCTGGAAAATATGCCTTATAAAAACCAAAGAGGCAAAGTTTTAAGGCTGATGCCTGTTTATTTATAAGAGTAACCCAAGCAGGACACAGCATTGTTCAGGAGAATAACCAGTCATTGATTATTCTTTAGTAATTGGATCCATGCTTGGCAGATGAGGTTGGGATTGAGGGTGAGTGTTCTCGATGGAGAATGCTGCAGACTGCAAGCGATGCGCCTGTGCGTGGGGACCTCGGGCAGTTAGGCAGGGAAGCTCGGTGCTGGTAGTACAAAGCCTTTTTGCTATCCTCAGTGGGATTTTTGTATTCCTTTCTTTATCAGATGCCCTTAGGAAAAGATCAGTTCTAATCAATATTGCTTCTCAATTGGTTCAGACAGGCAGAAAAATCAATAAGATGAACTAATGACATCTATTTTTATTTTATTTGGGAAGACTTGGGAACAATTATGAAATTCTAAACAGATGCCTCATCTGATGGTAGGAGTGGCAGAAGAGGGTTGTGGGCTTCTGGGTGGTGTTTTTTTGGTTGATTGGTTTGGCCATTTTTATTTGTTCTATTTGGGAAGAACAAAAATTCTTAACCAAATACAATATAGGCCAGGAGACTTCTGTAGAACAGGATGCACAGTTTGAGATTTACTGGCTTTGTATACTATCTATGCGCTTATTTTAGGTTCATACAGCAGCCGCCACTACTTTGAAGTTCAAACTAATGAAAATATCAAGAACTAGAATGCCTGGGACAAAAGCAAGGGTGGCAAATGTAATGAGGTAAAGGTTGGAGGTTAAGTTTGGAAAAGATACAGATATGTGCCTCTTGGAATGGCTTGGTAGTAGTGAGTTGAAGAGCCTGTTACTGTTTTTTTGTTGCGTCCATCCCTGTCTCCCCCTTGTGAATGTAAGAGCTGGGAACCCTACTTCTTTTTCAGAGGTGCCTCTCTGCAACCCACTGCATTTCCAAGTTCATTACCAGTGCTCAGAAGGAGCTGCTGGGGGGGGGGGCATTGTTGTCAACGTGAGCTCCATGGTTCCTCGCTGTGTTTGGCAGCTCTGAGCAAGCAGGGCTCAAGCAGGTGACCTCCGGAGGTCCCTCCCAGCCTCAGTGTCTCTGTGGTCTGTCAGTGAGGCCTTGTTTCTGCTGCATGAGAGAACTATCACAGTACTTCTTCACCAGAGGCTATGCAACGAAGCTTTCCTTCAGTCCTGGGTTCTCCTGGGCTGAGGATTACTTTACCTTTTTGGTTCAGTCTTGGGATAAGTACAGAACTAGTTCTTCTTGTTTTTTTTTTTGTTTTTTTTTTTTTCTGGACAAGGATGGTTTGAAAGAAATGCTTTTCACAAAATATTGCCCAGGTTTCCTGCTTGGTCCGTAATGTGAAAGGTGAGGAGAAGAAGCGATGGCATCTGCATGCGTTGCAGCGAGCTGCTGCAGCCCAGGAAGCCGCAGTGCTGAAGCAGCTGCTCTCCACTTCAAGACTAAAACAGGGTTAAGCATGGTACCAACCATAGAAAAACTTCAATTCCTGTAAATCGCCAGCATTCATTTCAGTTTCACAGAAGTTGAAATACTGTGAGGCCAAATAACGTTCAGTGCACTTGTTAGTGGTTTAGGATATTTTCACATTCACTGCTTGAAAAGGGAACAGAATGCGTTCAACTACAGTGCTGAGGTTTTTAAAATGTCATAAAGCTTTATATTCTATGCATCCATCTAATCTGTTATCTCTTCTGTCTGTTTGATATTTTTGGGATGTTTCTTAACATGTTTTTATGAACGTAATATAACAGGATTTCTGAGTATGTACTAAAACCTGATGTCACACTGTAAACTCTTCGCAGCTATGTTTATGTTGTAATACACGAGGTATTACTTAGCAAACTAAACAAAGTATTATGATTTTTGTTTACCATTTAACTAGATTCTTTAAGACCTTTTAAAGGGAAGAGATGATGTTGTTGGGGGGCTTACAGCTGAACGTTCTCCATCTTTCTGAATTATGCTGTAGTCTATTTTCTGAACTCAAAGGCCTTCCCTGCAAACCCAGTAAATGCCCATAAATGCCAAGCGTACTATGTGCTTTTAATAGTAGGTTAGTGTGGTGTACTTACAGCTTGGTTGTTGCAGAGTTTAATTTTACTTTCCCGTGTATATTTTACAGTCTAGTCTGCTTCGGTCAGATATGGGGCTTGGAAGTCCAGGTCAGCTGTCATCCTCGGGAAAACCTGGAGCAGCCTACTACCCATTTTCTGGCACAAATCAGCGCCGAAGACCACTTCATGATTCACCAGCTCTTGGTGAGTAATACAGACCGTTTTTTAAACTTTCATTCATGACACATTTCTGCAGACTTTATTATTTTATTTGACAGCTCATCTTGTATACTGGAGGTTGCTCTTTACTGAGCATTCAAATTACAACAAACTGCTGCATGAGAGAGAGCAGAATTATTAAAATTTTCTTTGGGGTGCTAGTTTGAATTTGACACTGATCAGTATTGCTTATAAAACAAACAAGAAACTCCAATAAAACCCTTAATTGCAAAAGCAATAATGGCAGATGGATAGGAGTTGATGACCAGCTGAGTGCCCTTAACCCATGCCATCATTAACTCCTGGAAATGCCTGACCTTGAGGTCATTACCATTATTTAGCAGGGGAAGGACACAAAGGGGAAACAATTATCCTTTTATATGCTAAAAGTAACTTTATTCAGGGCAATACATAGCTCATTGTAATTGGTTCAACATGCCTTTAAAGTTGTTAGCAATTGGAGACTAGTAGTTTATCCTTAAATCAAACTACCTTGCAAAATTGTCAGGCAAGAACCTGCTTAAAAATAAATAAAACACTGTAGGAGTGTTTATATTCCAGAGATACTCACTGATAAATAGAACTTTTCAGTCATAGTTGCTGGTAATAATTCATAGCTCGTAAAGACTTTCTGTTGAATTAGAGAATCAAGAATGAGCCAGCTGTTGTATCATTTCTGCTATAGGGGTATCCCAAATAATTGGGTATGCAAGGTTAGAAAAAGGAGAGGCTGTAACCTGATATTCTAGTCTAAAAGCTACCATATTTTCACTGTTAGCAGTTTGTCATTGATTGCTCTAGTTCTGTGTATTTTGCTTTTGAGTGCCCCTTATTCTGTGCAGCATTTAAACTCAGCATTAGTCTTGCTTGTTGGAACCATATAACTTAGAAGCTATTTTGCCCCAAAATAACATTTCATCAAATGCAAATTGCTTCTTGAAGTAACTTTATTATTGTCTAGAAATTGCAAACTCTTGAGCATTACAATAGTCCCGAACATGCTTGAAATTGTTTTTTAAACCTTTAATTATAAAAGTGTCTTTGAAATTTTACCTATATGTACATATAGGTACATCTTCACACAGTTTATTTAATCTGTTGTCAAGACAACCATCATTTAATCTGAGGATGCCTTTCTTCACAAATATTTTTGGAAGTGCTCATGCTCCTTAGAATATGAGAACTAAATGCAGACATTCTTCAGATCTGTTATAGAAGACAAACTGTCCAAGGAAAGTTGAGTGAAATATTTTGTTTGCTGGTTAGAAGAGTGTTTAAACTTGTGCTACTGTTATTTACCCCCACTGAATCAGTTTAGTGAAATATTACTAAAATAGTAGCTTGTGATGGTTATGAGCAGCAGGGTGCCTGCTGCAGCGTGACTTGGGCTGCTGGACAGAGAGACACTATTAACGTGGGCAGAAAGGTTGGGGGAGCATCTGAAATGATCATTGAGGGAGAATCCTAAGCCAGATTATCCAATTTCTATTATATACCTGAGTATTTGGTTTAGTTTCTTGAGCAAACCATTCAGAGTTCCAGATGCTGTTAAATTAATGAAGGTAAATGTAGCGTTTTCAGAGCGGTACTCCTACTTATTTTTTTTTTTGTTGAAGGAGAAACTCAAGGGGTACAAACCTTTTTCAAACTGCTAGCAGCAGAATATCACTCCTTTCACAACTAAAACCGCCAGATGGGAAGCTGAGGCATGGGAAGGTGGAGTTTACAAATTTAGGAAAGTTTTTTCCCAAAATCCCAGGAAAAAGTGTGCTTATATCTCGAGTCTCCTTTCCAGTGGCTTGAGAAAGTGCATCTGAAATAGCTTTTCCTTTTTTAAATGAATTAGTTAAATGATACAAAACTACCATCTAAGAATCTAAAGCAAAGTTGAATTATGGTCTGTCCAGGATTTTCAACGCTCTCTCTTTTAAATTTGCTACTTCAAGTTCATTGAAATCAACCAGTTTTCCCTTCCAACTCACACTTTGTGTGCAGTGTAAATGCCTCCTCCAAAAGTCATTTCCCTTTCAGACATCTTGTATGGCGTGATCAGAGTAAAGATATCAAGTATGTTTACCTGCAATTTTGTGCATTTATTGCACGTGGGAATGAGTAATTAATTTCTATTGTCATATCTTGTACTAAAACTATGATAACACCTTTTAGAATGAAAACAGAAAAATAGAAATTCTGTATTTTAATTGAAGACTCAATTGATCAACTGTAGAAATGATAACATTGCCCAATAATCATTTTCAGAACATCCATTAACTTCTAATTTGCGTGTATAGTATTCGGATTAATTTTATTAGCAGCTGACTAAACTGGTTCAGACTCTAGATTTAGGTAATGAAATTGCTGGCTACTTTTGTTATGTTAAAGTTATTGGTAGAAGGAAGCAAGTGTATTTCCAACTTTACTGTTGCATTAAAATTTGAATGGTATTTATTGCTTAAGAAAAGTAATTAGGTCGTTAGATTTGCTGTTATTTACAACAACAATATAATCTTAATACTATAGAAATTTGCATCCTTTTCTATAGTCTGTCTTTACTATGAAGTGCAGAAAAGGAAAAAATGTGTATCGACCTTCAGTCCACTTTTCTTCTCAGGGATCTCAAAATCTTTATTTCTTATCAAGAGTATAACGGCATCAGCATACCCTGCAGTGTTACTGCTCTTAGGAATAACTGCTTTCCTTATGGAAAGCATCACAAGTAATTATTTATCAAAGCTTTATTTTGGAAAAGAACATGTGTATGTTACATATTTAAGTGCCTCTTGTATTGATGACAAATTTCTTTTGCACATTCTTTTATTAAAAAAACACGAATTAAATAAAAAATCCATTGTGAAAAGGAAGAAACTGTGGCTAGTTATTCTTTTCCATCTGCAGCATAGCCATTGATGAATTGTGTTGTTTCCTTCTGTACAGATCCTCTACAGACAAAGAAAGTAAGAAAGGTGCCCCCTGGTTTGCCTTCTTCTGTAAGTACTAAATGTTCTGTAGCAAGTAAAGTGGCTCAGATTGGGTTCTATTTACCTGACATACAAATTATTTAACTTACCATTAGGAAGACGATTCACTGGATGTGAACAGCTAGGCTAGGCGATTGGGAGTGGTTCTTGAGGACTAAATACACATTTGATGTGTAATTTTTAGATTTCATAGCAGTGATTTGTAGCTTGCTCATATGCTCCTACCCACTTGTCCCTGTCATTTGAATTCCTCTCTTGGGAAGAGAGCTGGGCCAGGAGCTGTCAAAGAAGATCTCCTGTACAGGTCTTTTGATGTTTAATTAGTCATTATGTTGCTGAACAGGAGGACAGACAGAGATTAATAGCTGAGAATCTTAGAAATTTACATTTGTAATAATCCCAGTGGAGCTGAAGACATTAAGATTCGGAGGACATGTACAGCTCAGCTTGCCTCAGTAGGACTGAGGTTATTAATATGCATAAATCACCGAGTCAGATGTTCATTGTGAAGCCCTGGTGGATTTTAAAGCCTTCATTAAGCCTTTCCTAACTTCAGCCCAGCATCAGGAAAGCTTTCAAGCAACTAGTTTGTTGATCCCTCTTTGCTTGAAAATTTATCCTTCGAGAATAAAGGGCTTTGATGAAAAAGGTTGGACGGGTTTTGGTGGAAAAATCATTAATGGCTGTGATAATCCAATGCTATAGGGGTGTTCTGTGGTATTAAATATGCTTTATTCTTAAAAGCAAGAAAATTGTTTATAAATGAATCTGCATTTAAAGATCCACGTGAAGTGAAAAATCCCCAGTGAAGTGAAGGACAGAATTATTTTTCTCCCTGCTCAGAACAAACAGGAGGGGAGGGGGAAGCGCTGCTGCCTTGCGGGGTACATCTCTTTGTTGTGTAAATGCATGTTGGGCTTTTATTTGGCAGTACTTAACACATGGGCGCAGGTGCACTTGGATGAGTCATAACTCAAAGCCGGATAGGCTGAATAGCACATACTGCACAGGCAGCAGGAATATAGCGGGAGCAAAATGGGGCTGATCTTTTAATTTCGTATTAAGACTGAAGTATGGATGGTGACTCCTAGTCCTTGCATCTCCCCCGTTCTCTCCTCCCTCTCTTTCCCTTCTCCCTCCCCCTGCTCACGGTGACACAGACAGACACCGGGATCTGAAATCCTATTTTAGCCATACTTCCAGATGGAGCTGAGATAGCGGGGATAGCCTGGGGCAGCTGTGCGCTGAACCTGCAGCCTACCTGGAAGCCAGGATTGCAGCTGCAGGCACTCTTAAAAGCTTTTGCTTGCATAAGCACTTGGGCCCCACTAGAGGCTGAATAGCTGCTTGATAAACAAAATGAACACAATGCCTCAAATCATTATTCCCGAGGCCAGGAATATTCTTCTTCTTCTTCTTCTTCTTTTTCTTTTT
>WBMW01003150.1:190438-212414 GCA_013396635.1 Penelope pileata | reverse complement strand
GAAAGGAAAGGAGGAGAGGGAGAGGGAGAGGGAGAGGGAGAGGGAGATTAATTTTCGTTAATTGAAACCAAAACTTTTTCCACGCCTTACTATCCAGTAAATAGCACATTACTCATTTTTTGGAAGAAAATTCTTGGCAACTTTTCTTCATGTTTCCTGACTGGATGCTTCTCATAAAGTTCTCACCACAGGTAATGAAAATTACTGAAGTACCCTGCCAGGGGAAAGCCTAATAATTTTGTCCCAACTGGGGGAAAGGCAAGGTGTAGCTATTGTCACAGAAAAAGTGGTATTTTAAAATATAACAAATACAATAATTTACAGATATCTCGTAGATTGGTGGCAAAGACAAAAGGAGCAATTTGTGCTCTCTGATCACTAGGAATAGGACAAGGAACAAGTGAAAGCTAAGGCAAGCCTTCTAATGAGAAGAACAGTTAATCATAATGGGTTGTTGACGGATGCTACAAAATCTCTTTCATATGGGGTTAAGACCAGATTAAATAATTATCTTTTCAGAACGAAAAAATTACTGTTGAATCTGCTTTGAAGATGACAATATTTCAGATTATTTTCAGTTTTTCTTCTAGAATTTTGTTCATAGTGAAGTCTGTTCATCATGTCTCAAGGCAATGCTCATATCAAAGACTCAGGACACCACTCATCTAATAAGCTGGCTTTCTGAATTAAAATATATGTCAGATCAAACATTCATATCTGTCAAATTCGCCATTATCATGGACATCCTGCAATGATCTGCAATGCAACAGTAGATGGAAATCACAGATTAATTGGATTAGAGAAAAGTTTAGAGAAAAGCTTAACTGAAGAGTTGAATTATATAAGATAAAGAATGGAAATTAAAGTTTAGTAAACTCTATAAAGTTATAGTAAACTCTAGATTCCATAAACTCAATCAGAGCTGTCTTGAGGGGAATACTTGTTTCATCCTCCCTAATCTAGGAAAAAAAAAAAAAAAAACCTAGAACCTCAGACTGTCAATTCTAGAATGCAGGAGATAGACTGTTAAATCAGGTAATTTGAGGTATGGGATATTCCCTGTAAACTGCATAAGTAGCTTTCTATTTAGAGAGACTAACCACAGAAATCCAGTGGCTAAGGTACATCCTGTGCAACTACAGAAAGGCAATAGGAAGAGCTGGAAACTCAATTTCTGGAGATCTTCAGTTTTGCAGTTAAAACTAGATATCAACATTTGCTTCAGCAGCATCACAACACATCTTTTCCACTAGGCCAGCAATTTTCCTGACTGGAGCAATATGCAAAATCTGAGAAATTCACAAAGTGTTTCAGCCATCCTCGAACTGTATTTTTCATTAAGTAATACCAATATTTAAAAAAATAAATAACTAAAACAAAGAACAAGCATACAAAAAAGAAATCATATGTTTAGATTTTCTCTTTCCTGCTTACAAATTTATTTTTAATTTATTGCCTAAAGTGCTCTTCAGTGTGAAAATATTTTAATTATCAACAGAAATTAATTACACTAAAAACATTTAGCAATATCATAGGCATTACTGGAGGAGTTATTTACAGTGCATAATACACTTAGAGAAAGGTCAAGCAAACAGTAATACAATAGTAGTACATCAATATCTTTTATTCAACATAAAAAAAAAAAACCCTGCTGCCTTTTTTGCACTGAATACATTTCTTTTAGAGATGGGATGACCAATACTTTTAAGAGGAATTGGAATAAATGTTTTCTCTAAAGATTTTGCAGAGAATGCAGAAGAAGCTATGCAAATTGCTATATGTGAATTAATCCAAATATTCTCCCTCAAAGTATCTATAAAAATCCCTACAACTGGCAATCAAAGAGCACACCTCCTCATAGTATCAATTACTGTGTCTTTGGGGAACGTTACCGCTAATTTTAAGAATGCAATTCATCTAATTCATCTCTCTTAACATTAGAGGTGGGATTTCTTTGCTTACATGTAAATATTTAGTATGAGTGATGGATGTCCTGGAGTGTACTCTAGCTTCCTGCATGCAAAGATCCTGTATTATTTACCTTGTCAAGGTTATGCATATCCTAGGGTATTTAATATCCACTTGCTTTGGCAACTGAAATAAAGTTTTGATGTGTACACGTAGATGTTTATACATAAGGTACACATCCACACTGGAGTAAACTGAGTCACTTCCTATATTTCTTTGATGACATCCAATAATTCATTGTCTATATTGGACACATAGGAAGCTAGTAAGCATCCACACATAGACTCTAAATCCAGGTGTCTGGCCTTGAATCAGTTGCCTACACAGATACCTGGTACCAGCTGAAATATTCCAGGATGTTTTGGCTGGTCTGCCAGCACTCTGGTAAGTACTGGTGTCTCATTGGTCAGTTGTCACATTGGTCAAGCCCCTGTAGATGCATATCACCAAAATCCGGGAATAAATCTCCCCAAACCAAATGACAGTTTAGAAAGCCGATGTTACTTTATTCAGTGCTGGGTACATGGGGGCATAATTTCTCCTAATACGTACACCTCAGAGACAGATCATACCCATTATATACATTTAATTTTACCTGTGAATATTCAGATGACACATAGACATGAACCCTTATTTTAAATTGAATCCCACCTTAGAAACGCCCGAAGTTAATTCATCTAAGTCAGTAATCTAATTTCCTCTTAAACTCTACTGTGGAAATCAAGTCTGAGCAATTCCAAAGAACAACTTCTTCTAAAAACCTTCGTCACCCTAAAATAATGTACTCAAACAGACTATCCTCTGGAGATCCTTATTTTCTTCCATTTACGACTGTAGAAGAGATGCTGATAACACATTTATTTACAAACTTTGACAACAGGTATTCCATCAAATCGTCATGCAGTACATTGAATTCTACAAACAACTCATCTTTCCTCCTACAAAAGATGTCTCTAACATATTTATTAAGATTTTTCCTAATGTCTTAAAAGAACACTACTGTTCTTTTCTTTCCCACGCATACACACATTGGACATGATCTCATTCCATACATGTAGTATCCATATAGTACATTTATATTATATGGGTATCCTGGGATATCCTGGTTGATAACTAGGTGCTATGAGAAAATTAATCCAACATAGGTTTGTGTCCTGCATACAAAGCCACATGGACTCCAAATGGCAATAAAATCTGTGTTCAAGTGAGTCAAACTTACACGGTTATTTTTCATGTGTTTAGCAACAGCCTTAAGAGTAGATATACAAATACTACCTAACCTTTCTTAATACCTCCCGGGAAGAAAGAGAGCTATAAATAAGGGTAATGTGTTAGACACAAAACCTGCCATGAATATGGAGAAAGGTGGAGGAAAAATGGCAAGTAAAAATTTTTTCCCCCCAAAATTAATCACACAAAGACATAAACATCCATAAAAGAAAGCCCATATTAACTACTTGAGGAAACAGAATGCTGAAAGCACATTCATTTAGAATTGTGTTTGTTGATAAGTGGGAAAACAATTAATATGCAATTTGAGTAAACAAGACTAAAAGGAAGACACTTGCTCATATGTTCTCATTAGGTTTCCTGAATCGGCAGGTAATACCATGTACTTGATTGTAGGCATAGTTTCTGACAGAGTGTGAGGCATTTTCCTACTTAGTATTTCTAGGAAATGCTCTTTTTCCTTCCCCAACAACCCGTATTCTTTCCTTTGTAGAAGATGCTGATTTTTAAATGTACAAACCACCTAGGTGACAAAGATTTGTACAACTAAATTTTAAGCATCCAATACTGGAGGAGTGTAAATTGCACTGAAGGCTGTCCTTTTCTGACTTAAGAGGATTTCTGCCTTATGATATCACTCTTCTCCTTTTCTGTGAATTAACAGAGGTCAAATAACTAGTAATTATGTTGATTCACAAACTATTCTGTATAGTTAAGACTGCAGTGGATTGCTATCAATTGTTCATCTGCCTACTGCTTTTCTTTAGGCGACTGACCCATTGTGGTTAGTAGAATGGTTGAAGAACATTCCTGGTACAAAGTGATATGTTGCAACATTATCCAGCAAAATATATTCATGCTTTGCTTTAAAACATAAATTATCCCTTTGATGTAAGCTAAACACATGCTGAAATGCTTTTGTGGATTGGGGAGAACGCTTACCATACAATGATAATGAATACCTGGGTTCATGAGCAAATACCCTTGTTTGCATGTGAATGCAGCTGTTTTCCATAATATTCTCCAATTATTTCTCTGCATGAGCAACAGTGCAAAGAGAAATCAAAAATACAAGGCACCTGTTTGAAATCTGAATGAAAGTTTGCCAGAAACGTTTTCCGGTATTTACCCAATTCTACCCTGAATGAACAAGTGCATATGAAACCTTGGTATTTATTCTCCATCAGTTCACATAGCAAATGGACAATTTAAAGAAGGAAGCAAAATTTTTTTTTGGTTAGTTAGTTTGTTTCCTTAAAATATATATATATATTATGCACGAAATCTTCCAGAGCTCAAGAAATGTCAGAACCACAGAGCACTGGAGGCTAGGAGAGTATTCTAGGAAAATGTCACAACACTAACTCACTTCTTAAACTTCTTTCATAGATATTTTCATAACACAAGGTGTGGTACTGCATAGGTCTTATAAACAACTCAATTCATTCCCCTTGTGTAAGGAGTGGCTATCTATCTTTGGCCACTTTCAAAGACGGGATGGTTGACTAGGAGGATTTCAGGTCTGACTCAGTGTTACTGTCATTATGCTCAGTCATTTATTTTTCTTTAATATTTAGCAAACAAAAAGTCTTTAGTCTGTTCAAAGTCTCCCATTATTAATTGGCATGAGACACTGTCCCTCAAATTCTTTGTGTTAACATGAGTAACAGCAGAATTATATCATATGTGCCAGCATATGTAGGCTCAATACATTGTTCATTATATCCCTTCTACATACATAGTTGATCAATAAATGTATAGTACAAAACAATTTCGGCTTGGTCATCACAATGAGACAAGGAGACAGAGAAGCTGGGTCTTAATGGTTTGTAAATATCTGATGTTTTGTATTTCTGATGGTCACACAAACCATGGACTCCCATTTTTGTATTAGAAACCATTAGTTTGTAGTCAAGGAAGGAAGAAAAACTACAAGAGTGTAGGATTTGAAGAAGATGCATTCAAATTCCTTTTGTAGAAGCACAGTAACAGAATGAGAAGCAACAGACATGGGAACGTGGAAAATGACAATAACCTGTACGGAAACAAAAGTGGTTCAGTACTGGGTATCAGAAAGATTGTTTCATCTCCATCCTTCATGGTGTTCAGAATTCAACTGGTCATGTCCCTGAGCAATGAAATATCGTTGGGACTACTTTGAGACTACTAGATGACTTCTAGTATCTCCTTCCAGATAAAATTATTCTATCTTGTGATGAAAAACAACTCCATCAATGTCAATGGAATGTTTCTGCTTTCTTCAGGATTAAGTTGATGTAGGCTGTCTCTGTTTCAGAAGATATTTGAATCAGAAAGACAGCAAGACATTAAGCTAGGTAACGAATACCATCTCCTGCTTTTGAGGTACACACATTTCTAATATTCCAACAGGAATAAATCTAACATGACCTGAAAATAACCACTTACAAACATGAAGGGATTTTAATGACTGTCTGACATTTGTGTTTTTCTTCCCAGGAGAAATAAAAGAGCTTTCGCTGAGAATCTGATCAGCAGCTCAAACACAGATTGCAGACAATGAACTAGAACTAAATGCATGGAGAAGGAAATAGTGAAAATTCTGCATTTCCTTGAGTGCACTCCATTCATACTATACTCAGGTTCAAGTTCACTTTGAGCACTTCCCAAGTGGGCAAGATAAAGGTGCTGTTTATATGTTTAATCTTTTTCTAGCCATCCAAATGTACTTAGTCTCAGTCCTTTGTAACTGAAAGAAAGACAGAGTCATCCTATCAGCTAAATTTTGAACTGTCCCCTTAAAGTAGCTCTGTATTGACTGTAAAGGCTTTTAATAGATCAATTCAACTAGGTGTAACCACCCAATGTCACTGGACATCATATTTTATAGCTGAAAGAATGAAATAAATATTTTAGTACTCTTTATTATACATGTCCAAGACACTGGGTGAAGTGAACTGAGTGAATTTCTGCAGGAAATTTTTTCTATCCGGAAACTATTAAAATGAAAATGTTCTTCCAGCATTTTCACTTTTTCAAGTGCATCACCATTAAACAGGAAGAAAAAATTTCATGTTATTTCTGTTCCAAACCTGAAATTGAGACTACAAATTTCTATACATCCCAGTTTATGTGTCAGCAACTTCGAAACTGAGGCATATAGTTACTCTTCATGAACAGCTTGTGCAAAAATCCCTTGGTGCTCCCAGAACTGCAGAGCACGCTGAGGATATATCATCGCATTTCTGCTGTCTTTTGCAGGCAACCTTCATTATATGGTGGTATGAGAGCTGGTTTAGACTCTTTATTACAGACCCTTTAGAAACGATTCCACACAAGGGTGGAAGTAATGATGAGACCATGCAAAAAAGTGAAGAAGAAAAGAGGTAAATCTCAGGGATATTCTGAAACCTGAAAAACTGTAGTTTTGCCACTATAATTGACAGCCCCCCAATTCTGTTTGCCTTCACTCCAGACATCTCCATCTCTCCTTGTCTTAAAAGCTAAATGGACTGTGAGTTTCTCTGTTCAATTTTACTTGGAAAGAAATAATTAAACCTTATAAACCAGCACGGCTTGTACATTTGAGCCTTGCGCCTGCCAAGACTGTTCCGTGAGCATTATCAGAAGGGATAACTCAGCACACAGATATTAGGTTCAAAATGTTTTCTGGCGTCTCAGAAACAAACTTCAGAAAACAGAGAGACTAGCTTGGAAACTAAAGCTTTTTGCAGGAACCAATAAGATTTGAAGAATTTGGGATTTTTTTTCTTTGCATCTAGAGATCACATATAAAAAAAGCGAAGGTTCCATTTCACCATCCCTTTCAAAAGGGACATCCTTCCTTCTTTCCATGTCATGCATAGCTGTTAAATTCCAAGGCTGCAATTGCCTATCTGGGACTAGAGGCAAGACTCCTCATTTTGATTGCTCCTGAGCAGAAACACTTATATATGAAATATGCCCAGATGGCTCTGCCTTCTGAATTACCAGAATATGACTGCAGTAGGCTTCTCTGGACACCGGGAGCAGAAGGATGAAGGTTTTACTTCATCATTACGAATTTGCCAGCAGGGGGAAGAGTTAAGACAGCCTAATGCTAAAAGAGGTTGGATGGCAAAATTTTCGTGTTGAGTGATGATGTGGCCAGTAGGTGACACTAGTGCTCCATACCACTGAAAACAGACACTGCTTAGCTGTCGATAAGCTGACGCATTTATTAACTGATATATTTTGTGGCTAAAATATAGGGTGCCAAAAGAAATATTGAACAAATTGTGAACCACATTTGCAAATATTTTAATATTTAGTTCATTTATATACCCTCTATATTCAGCAGACCTGCTTCTTCAGTGTTACAGTTCCTCTGCTTTGCTCAACACTATGCTTGCTTTTTTTAATTGTTCTTGTTGTTGTTGTTATTGTTATTATTATTATTATTATTTAACACTATCTGAGAAGAAAAGATTTATAATTTCTTCCTGTCCAGTCGATAAAAAATAAAGACTAAAAAACAGAGAAAAATAATATGAGAAGCATTGTTTTCCCTCTCAGTGAATGTGTCCACATGTATATATATACATACGTGAATATTTGTATATGTGTGCACACTGCACACTCTGCATTTATCATATGAGTTGATACAGATAATTTTAAGCATTTGTGAAAATATACACTTTCTGGGCTCTGTAGATCTAATGAATTCTTCACTAAAATCTTCTGTCCTCAGTTCTTCATTTGAGCATCAGCTGAGAAATGACATTTCCACAAGATGTCAGTGTTTCCTACTGTTTAAGATCGTGGCACGCTTTCTGTTAATAACTACAGGACAGGAAAAGAAATTCCGATAATTAGAAATAAGAAATACCCAACTCAAAGGATTCTACTTTTTAAAGAATTCACCTGAACTGGGAAAATGGAGCTACTGGCTCTGCTTCTATAGAGAAGACTTGAAAGATTAGCACTGTAAAACCAACATTTTATCCTCTTACTTTCTCGGATATAGCAAAAGATAGCAGAGAATTGCCATGTAGGAATGGGATACTATGAACTGTGAAAAATGAAAGCTATTTGGAAGCTGAGATTCTTACCCAAGAGCAAATTTTAAGTTACTGTTATTATATGGTTTTAAAACATATGCTTGTACAAGAATTACACATACTCGTAATCCTAGCAGCAAGCATGTCTTTAAATACCAGGAGCAAAATACTGATAATTTTTTTGTGTCCACAGGATGTCATAGTTCACTTTAGAATACAGACATTGAAAAATTAGAGGGATATATTCAGTCTTTGTTTCCAGGGTTTGCAACATACTTATTTTCACCAAAAAACAGTGAAAATGTGCATAGGACATAAGTGTTCATCATAGAAAATACGCTAGAATACTTTTTTTTTTTTTTTCTTATGGAAGAGCAGCTTTTGCCTTGATTGAGATTCTCTTTGCTTCAGTGAGTTTTAAATCAGCGGAAGCACCAACTTTAGTGACATTGATGGTATTTTGTCTCTTGGGTTCTCAAACATCCAAACCTGTCTGCAGTATTGTGTTACTTTCATTGTCCAGTTACCTCTAGAGAAGTTTTTCAGATTGAAGTATTACAGATTAAAAAATATTGTCACCATCTGCCTTTTAATCTGGTGCAATTAAATACAATCAATCGTCCTGACCAACGTACGTAAATACACAATACTTTTGCTATGATACAAACAAAAATGCAATTTTTGAAGACAGTGGTTCATTGGTTTCTTTTTGGACTTCATTATTTAATATTATGTCTACATTTGTCAAACTGAGAAGCACGTTATACATTCACTACCCAGCTACCTTTAAGAATGATTTATAATCCATCACTTGCATGCAAGCAAGAATCTCCAGAAATAGTCCTTCACTTCTTACACCAGCAAGAACATCATCTCAGACATCACTGCAGGCAATCAAATCTTTGTTTTCCTTAAGGGTATGGAATCAAAACTTTGTTGGGGATATGACAAGTACTTGCAGCAATTAGTCTGCTGAAGGACACAGACTCTGTTTCATTTGCAAGTTATTTGTGTATAAGGACGGTTTGGAGGATCTGTTTGCTCTTTAAGATGGTTTGAACATTTCATTTTGTTTTGTTTTTATCACAGAGATTATTTCACAGCCTTTCACAGCCATTGGGCAGCTGGCAATTGGTAATTTGCTATGCAGCCAGCAGGGTCGCCAATGTGAGATTTTATCACACATTTGATGATATCTGGTATTTCTTCAAGCCTCTATTTCTAGTGAGAGTTCCACTCTTCTGTTAAAACTCTGCATGACCTAATGTCAGTAGGCAAACAAAATAGCCCTTCCTCTTTCTTGAGAAAATGCAGGCCTTTATCATTGTAAATGATGAACGGGAATCTCTCTTTATTTTAAAATTTGTTTCAATATGTTGTTTACCAGTATTCTTAAGGAACATTCCTTGAGGATCTTTCATTTTTAGAGTTTTCAGCAATTACTTCTCAACAGAATCTTCCTCTGAAGTTCCGTAAAAGCTGCAAGACACAGAAAGATCTAAAGTATGGATGTGAATACCTGAGACCTAATACCTTGATACTGCAGAGCAGAACTTTGCAGAAAGCTTTCTGCTTGCTAGTATTAAGATGGTTGATACAGTTTATAGCACAGTGCTCAGATATATTGCCATTCCACAGCAGAGATTGAGACTATAGATGACCTTGATTTAAATAGCTCGTGCCAAATTCAATAACCTTTTCTTGAGCAAAACTGTCGTTAATTTTAACCGTGTTACACCTGGGGGGAAAAAAAAAAAAAAGAGGGAAGCTTCGTTCATAACTCTTTATGTTTCTTATTCACCTGCTGGCTCCTTTTCAGAAATCTACTTTGTATCTAATTCTTGGGAGAAAAATGAATGATATCTCCTGTCTCTACACTCTTAATCTCAGTAGAACTATATCAGTTTTCACTACCTGTATATGTTACATATAGTATTTAAGGAGAGAAAAAGATTACCAAGCCATTCATTTTGTGCAGCCATCCTAATTTTAGTTTTAATTTGTGCTCCTGCCCCAGGTTTCCACTGTGACCTTGTGGCTTAGCTTCCCAGAAAGTAAAATGGATCTGGTGCCATCTTAAGGGAAAAAAAAAAAAAAAGATGAATAATCACATAAAGTCTTCTGAGAAGATCTGTATAATTGGATTATAATTTGATACTGCCATTTCCCTGTTGGCAGTAATCAAAGATTCCTCCTCCCTTACTGCTGGTAACAAAGCCTAGAGCTGTGGTCTTCTCATTTGGCATATCACTTGTAAGTCCATTTTGTGATTCAGAATGGACTTTTATACATACATTACTTAAAATAGACACCATGCAAGGCACCACTGAACTGAAGGAATAAAGCCTATAAACTTAAACAGTCGATCCAGTTCCCTTTGAAACCAGTGAGTTTTTCTCATTAACCATACAGATGGCTAGCAACAAACCCCTACACCTTCCATTTTGCCACTTAAAAGCCAAAGAGAAAATGGAAGTTTCTCTTTCCCTCACAAACACATTCCTTTCCTCTTTGCTCTCCTCTCAGTTATATTGAACATACGCTAAAGAATGAGTAAACAACTAATTTGAGCTGAGTACAGTAGGAGCCCCAGAGGTGATCAAAGTCACATTTGTTTGTGTTTTATTTGTTGATTGTTTTTTTTTAAAACCACCTTTTTTTTTGTGACAACACATTTGTGTCAGCTTTACTAGCTCATTTGTCTGCTGTAGTTCTACTTTATCAGCCTGGAGTAAAAAGAACTGATATGTCTGTTTAGATAAAGTAAATGGAAACTCAGGACTCATTCCAATTTGCTGTACTTTGATATATTTCACAAATCTGAGAGCACTGCATGTAACGCTAGTTGTTATTTCTATATAAATATTGCACATTAGAAGACCTCTTAAAGTAATGTTTATGTTTATTTCTCCCCTTCCTGCCTCCCCTGGTTGTGTGCTTATTGGTTTTCTGATTGGAAGACAAATGCCATGCCTTCTGACTGCATTCTTTTTCAGTCCAGGATGCTATCCCAAACAAGAATTCATCTTCATTGGTAGCTGGCTAGTCTGATAAAGCAGAAGGAGATATTTTCCAGGAGTGCTAGATACTAATGCAGCTGAATCTTATAACTGCAATAAATTATTGTGTGCTGTGCAAGATGAGTTCTTAAAGATATTTGATCATTGCCACCAGTCACATCTATCTTTGCTGTAATTTAGTTGGCTAGACTAGAAATGCACTGAGGATGGTTCCTGAATCGGGTCTTATTTCTTACAGTTTTTGTTAGGCACTTTAGTATGAGGCTTCAGAAGGAAGAACAAAAAGAGACCATGCTCTGGAGGAATGTAGAAATGGTGGTCACTGGTGACCATTGAATATTATGTTTCTGTTGAGAGAGAATGATTTGCATTTTTGTCCTACCATCACTATGGAGAACCGTATTCTGCCCATATGAGTTCTTATTAAGGTAGGCTATTCAGGAAGGATGCCTTACAGTTAGACACAATTAGACAATGATTCTTCCCTTTCATTCTCAGCTGAAATGTCATAGCAAATCAGTGGAAACCTGCTATAAAGTAGGGGAAAGTATTTCTTTTTATGGATTTGTTTTCCTGGCAAATGTATTGAGAAAGGTAGAAACAGACCTCAGAGCAGGAGAAAAAATATTGCAAAAAGGGAGACAACAGTTACATTTTATCATTTTTCTCTCAGTGTTAAAACATCTGGAACTGAAGTTTAAATCTTTTTCCATGACAACACCATATTTATGTTTATGCAAGACAAATATAATAGAACTTAATCTTTTAGGGGCAAACCACCATAAACATATGATTGTCCTTAATGGGGTAGTCAAATAATATTGCAGCACATAAACCACCAATATATACCCCTTGCTTCTTAAGAACATATGTCAGTAAAACATGGAATTGGAGGTGACAAAACTTGATTCCTGTTCAGAGAAGACAACGCATGATGTGTCTCAAGGGGAGACTATATAAGAAAACCAAAGTAAAGCCAGATACTTAATAGATTTTATATGTTGATGAACAGAATAGAGCTGGGGAATAATGATTAAGTCAAACTGATAGAAACTGTTTGATGTTGAGTTTTCATTTTTGAAAATAAGAGTAAAACAGCAGTTTCAGGTTGGCCTATAATGCTATATCTAATGTTAAAAGAAATGTTCAATTTTATTTCTAGTTGATTCAAATCTGTATTTTTTCCCCTTTCTGCATATGCCAGTTTTTTGGAAATATAGAGTTCTTAGAAATGAAACGCCAGTAAATTTGTATTTTTTATTACCAATATAGGACAAGTTTGTATTTTTTTAAAAGAAACAACTCATTTATAAAATGTGAAAGCACATACAGTGCTACATTCAAACTTTTCCTTTTTACTCTGATTTTTTCAGCCAAAGCAACTCACAAAGTTTAATCTGAACTCAGAAGTAATTATTCTTTCTCTGTAGTCCAGAAAAGAAGGCTTCATTTCTCACCAGATTTGAAAAGAAACTCTTATCCTCTGTGTAAATTATGTATTGTTTTACTAGAAAGAAACCTTCTAATAATGTTATTGTTGCTTAAACTAGTATTTTGCTTAATAAGAGTATTTAGTAGCATGTCTGAAATTGCTGCCATGAATCATTTGTATTTGAGTATGATAGTGGCATCATGTGAATCCAAAACAATGGTCATTAATATCAAGTCCACATAATTATACCAACATGTAATGTTCAGCTTGGGGTGATGGCTTGTTGGAAGGGCCAGATGCATGTACAGAGCATGAAGGAAAACTGTCTTTCAAAAGAGGCATGAGCTACGCTAGTGCATTAAAAAGCTTATGTGGGTAAACAGAACAAACAGCTTTGGAAGTAGTTCTGCTATGATAAACAAGAGTGTCCCAAAGCAAACTGAAAACATTACCTGTATTTGCAAGTATTTCCATCCTACTCCCCAGTCACATCTGTGGAACATTTTTGTATTCATTGGAACTGTATACCTATGAACAAGTTAAGATATAGTATGGTGCTGAAAAAATTCTTAAAGGCTTTCTTAAAGCCAAAGCAATGGACACTGCAAAAGACATCATCCTCCTTCATGAAAAGTCTGTGTCTTCCTGGGCCTATAGTGGGAGCCTAGTCTAAGTGCACTTTTAACTTCAGTTCCTTACTGAGATGAATGGAAATATATGAAATGATACCAAGCCAAAAGTTTCATCCTAATGCACATCATTAAAGATCATCTGAGAATGGCATTTACCAAAGACAGCATGGCAAGAGGTATATGCTCACATGCTCACATGCTATGCAAACCAAGAAGATATTTTCCCTCAAATAACTGAGTACATACAGCAATTCTCTACTCATAAAACACAATGAGAAGGGTGTTACCATTAAAGTTTTCAGCTCTGAAACTCAGATAATTCTTCCACCCATTTTTACAGTATGGTAAAGAAATATTTTTCTACTGACTTCCTCTTTCCCACCGAGTGCTTAACACTTCATTCAAAGCGAAAGACACAACAGAAAAACTGTCAGAATCCTGTTTCTCAGCCTCCCAGAGGACTTTTCTCCTGGTGGATAAAGTTCTTTCTTTAAGAGGTGGAAAGACAAATGCCTGAGAAAGAGGAAAGATGTTGTCAGAAATTGTCAGGTCGTTGCTCCATCCCGTTCTGTATTAAGTGAAAATAAGAACCACGGCTTCTCTGAGCTGTGGGGAAACTAATCTGATTGTCATGTTCTCAGAATACATCCTGGTACATGCCCTGGAAGGCAGAGGGGTAGGGATTGTTTGTGATTCTTCCACAAATATGAGGGTTGTGGTTAATCATGTGTCACTCCAAGATTTAAGATCTTCTGGGCATGCACAGTATCCCATGCGTAACAGCTGCTCAATATTCACTTTGCTTTTAAAAACATAATTGCTTTTCAAGTAAGACGGCAGGTGAGCTCAAGCTGGTAACATGGATTTTGGGATCCTGAACTGGCAGTCAGACGCTGAAGCTTTTCAATGCATGGCAACTAATGTGCATGGCAAAGTAGGAGCAATATTTTAGATGGAATCTCTAAAAGATTTATACCGATCTAAGCAATTTCGGGTTCACCATATACATGAATTTTGAGTGGAGTCCATTTGAAATAGTAAACATATAGAGTGAAAAGAAATACTAAGGCTTTTCTATTGCCAGTTTGTCAACCACATTTTTGTTCTCTTAGTCTTGCTTGCTGAAAGAGTAGACCTTTTAGGTAGAATCTCAAAAGCTTAAAAAATCCACAGGAAGAAAAGACGTTATTACAGGTCTCCCATTTATATTTTAAACCCCATAGATCTCCCAGGTGAAATAGTTTTCTGAAGTCATGAGAATGACAGATGAATAGACAGATGAATAAACAAAAAAAATTCTTATAGTTTACATTGAAGTAAATTTCAAAACAAAAATGTCACAAGTTTTGGGAGTGGGAATTTGGACAAAACAAATCAATTCAAATTTGCAAAGTAAATTTAGAAGTTTCAGTTTGTGTGAAACATTTTCTTATGGGAAAAAAGGTAATGACATCATCCTGCAAACATTCCCATTTAGCAGACAAGAAAACAGAAATACATAATTTATGCAAGTTACACTAGAGAGACCATATAACAGGACTTTAACTGTTAAATCAATTCTCCTATAAGAACTACATTGCCCACCTTAAAGATGTCAGATTTCCTTAGTGTGCATAATATTAACCCAGTTTTATTTTAATCTGCTACTGCTGAGCATATGCACGTATCTGCATACTAATAAATATAAGGGTTTTGAGCATATGCACTTAGTTACTGGTAAAGTATCTGCATCTCTTGTGTTTCCAATTTATGCCCCCTTCTCCCTGTGTCAATATAAATTAGACTGCACAACAAAGACAAATTTCTTGCAAGATTTTTTTTGTATCCTTTTCAATTATCTTTGTAAAATGACAAAGCATCGGAAATATATTTCAATTTCTGTTGGGAGGTAGGGGAAGGAATTTTAAAGTCAAATGAAAGGAAATTAGAACTTAGATGACAGACTTCTGAGTCAACAGGAGAGGGATCAGTAGGCAAGTAAGCAAACAGGTTTACATGGGAGTTGGTTTAAGACTATGCTGTAATATCTTGGTCTGGTTCTCATCATCTTGATTCAGTGCTATTCTGTCTTATACTTGCATTTGTACAAAAGGAACACAGAATACAAAACACTCCAGTCTTCTGTGTAAAGGTTTCACAACAGATGAGCTTCAAATTTATTCAGTCCTTTCACTAATTACCTGAGTTGATCATCTGCTCAATCTGATTCAGTCTCCACAGCAATGGATGATGAAAGAACAACAAATGTTTGCTAATAATAATGCTTTTCTTTTTCTCATGGTCAGTATGAATTAACCTATGCACAGCCTTGGAAAATACAGATCAACATTCCTCTATGTAATAGACAGGAACATTTCAGCCCAGAAATTATGTGGTCTTCTTGGAAAGCAATCATGAGAAAGGACCTGAAGAATAGGTCCAGTATCGATAAGAGTTTTATTACTATCCTGCAATAATAAATAGCATATTACCAAATGAAAATCATATTTCTAAGCAGTGTTTTCCAGTAAGTTAAATTGCTCCGAGGAAACTTGGAGAGCTTAATTTACCTTTTAAGGAGACTAACCTGGATGAGAAAGCTAGAATGAGCAAGCTGATTCATTCAATCTCTCTCACCATTGACTGAAAAAATCCATGCCACAGCTTTTCATGGTGGGAGCAGCTCTGATGTGAACAGGTGCTTGCCAAGGCCCGTGTGGCATGTCAATGACAGAGGTGGACAAATACTACAAAACCATGTATTCCAATCTCTATTTGAAATATTTCAGCTGTTGTTTTTACATAAAGAGAGCCAAGCTTTGAGGATGAGGCAGGAAACACAATCAGAAGAGGCAGGCTATCACTCTGCTTTTAAGGGTTTCAGTCTTTTTTAAGTGGTTGGAATGAATTAAGTGAATAATGGAAGTTACCTGCAATACTCTTGGTTTCAGTTCTCAGCCTCTAGCAGATAGACATTTTCAGTATTATCAGAGGATTTGAATAGCTTTGCACATTGCAACTGTTGAATTTTTCATCTTGTTTTTTCCTAATTGAGGTCCACAATATGGGACTTCATTTGGAACCTTTTTTACAATATATTGCTTTCAACGAAATCTTGAAAACTTGACATTTCTCCCTATACTTGTCTGACATTGTTCTAAGATTAAAAAAAAAAAAAAAAAAAAAAAAAAAAAAAAAAAAAAAAAAAAAAAAAAAATTGAAAGACAGAGAAGATGTGGAGCAGAAAGAGAGATAATATGATGACATGAAGTTCATTTCTTTAGGAACACAAGAACAAAATAAACATAAATTAGTTCCTTTCATCTACAGGTCTCTACACAGAGCCTATTTGGTCACTGTGGAGTGATTTTACTATGGAAGAAGCTCTTCAGGTTCTCCTGATGCCAGCAAGTTTGGTACTGCTTTGTTTCACCAGCATGTAGGAGAGTTGCTTGTCACCTCCTTGAGGATGTCTCCTTGCTTATTCTGGTTTCTAAACTGCTAGCAGAGAACTTTCTTTCTTATGGACGATCTGAAAGAATTGGACTTCTCTGTAGTCGTTCTAGCACGGAGCCATGCCTTCATTCCTCTGACCCAGGATGTTGTGCATCCTTGTTTCACTACTTCTTGCTGATGTGTTGCTTTATCAATAAAGTTGCTACCTAAGAAAAACAGAGATAACTCCACTGCCTAGAAAATAGTTCACAGTCTGAAACAGACAGAGAGATGTTAAAATTCTGGGGGCAATTGTGCTGCCAGACTTGACCTTACCACTTGCTTGGTATAGAATCTATAAGATTTGTCAAAACTGTAATCATGTCTTGCTGGCAGTGGGAACAGATGACCAGCAATTTAGGGACCACCTAACCTCACCCCTGATCAGATATCCTAGTCTTTCTATGAATTTTTCTGACAAAAGCCATGCACTGTGCATGCGCAATGACCCTGCTGTTTCAGGAACAGTTTAAGGTCTGCTGAAAGGTCATAAGTTGGAAAATTACCCTCACCCATCATTGTTTCAAGAAATGAAATCAGATGAAAAGATTTGATAGAATCAGATCATACCATACTAAAGTAAGATAATCTATTCATCTTCATTTGGGTTCTTCCAGTCTCCTGGTAAGCAATAACACATCTACGCAAATAACACATATAGGCAAATGAGGTACTTTTATTTAGTCAGGAACTCATGAGAACATAAAAATTGCCATTTTAGTAATTTAATTTATTCTCACCTTGTGAAAGAGGAGAGAGAATCTTTGATCTGAAAATTATTCATCTGCTTCAGTTAACAAGAAACAAAAAAAAAGAACACAACCTTCTTTCTTAGAACACATATCTTTTTGAGATACCACAGATATGACAGAAGAATCAGTCAGAAAGATCTGTGTAGGGTCTGATTCAAATGGCAGTGGTAAACATACCAGGCAGAGCATCAGAGTAAGTACACGTTTCCAACTTTTTGTCCTTAGTTTTGCAGCTTACTGTCTCCACCTCATCACCAGCAGTGAGATTGAAAACAGTTCCACAGGTCTGCATGTCCTCTCTCCCAAACATACAATAGAGAAATGCATTGTTTATAGTGGTCAGATTACTTTTTTTTTTTTGTCCTGAGAAAAATGGAAGACAAATGAAGTCTGGTATCAAAATTTGATTTGAAAATTTTGTGCTTGAACTTATTCATGATGCTATATTTGAATTATATGTATATTATTAAATTCATTTAATGAGACTTACAGTTAAGAATATTTTGTGCCTCAACCTGAATGTGATAAATATTGGTGTTGATGAAAATACTGTTTTTCGATATATATTATTATTATTATTCATTTGCTATGTGAGTTAAAATAAAGAAAACATGCTATTGATCAGCCTGAATATAATAAATAGTGAGGTTAATGAAAATGTTAGTTTGTTCTTTAAAGTTGAGATCCATTTCAAATGAAAAATTGTCTTCATTTACTGGAAGGTTGAATCATTTATTTTGGAAGAAAAGAAAAATGCTTCAGCTTTAAACATTTTTCATGTTTCCTGGTTTTGGAGTCTGAAAGTGACTGTTGAATACAATTCTGTGTGTAATGACATAACTCAACTCCAAATTATAATTTTCAGATTCTCATGAAAACGGTTTCTGAGTCTTGCTCTTTTCTAACAGCATCTGTCTCTTGAAGGTTTTATGTTTTTTTTTTCCTGTGTACTTTGTAAGCAGAAAGACTTTGTTGACATAAGTCTGAGGATTATTTATATGTAGGACCCTAACTGTAAATTAATTTTCTTTCCTTATATTTGAAACATTTTAATATTGCCCTTAAATCTAAACTCCCTTGAGTGATCTTGGTAATTATCTTGTAATGGTACAGGGATGTTCTTAATGATCCATAGTTGTTTTTTCTAACTCTCAATCTTTGACTTCTCTGAACAATCTGCTAGATTTTCCAGGATCTGGGAAGCGCTACAGAGATGCAGAATAATCTTGCCACTATAGATTCAGCTAGAAAGATGTACATCATTTCTAAGCTGTATAAACTGTGAGTAGATTTTTTTCCTAGCTTGTATACACTTATTTTATGCTTTATTGCTCTGGTAGCAAATTTGAATTTATTTTTATTTCCAATGTTTTATTACATTTGCACTCAAATGAGTTAGAGACCAGAATGGGTGATTGCTGTACAGTAGTTTACTTTTAAAAGAAATAGGGCTTCTCAAGCAGCTAATACAGGAAGATGTATCACCAGCTTGAATAATTGTGACAACCATAGACGGTATCAGTGCCTGTTTGTTTGCACAATACCCTACTGCATTAAGAAAGCCATCCCAGCTGTCTTGGGCTCTGGAGTCACCCATTTCATCACTTGACACTGCAGCAGATGTTATGGATTGATAACAGACTTCACTTCATTCACTCCACATCTAAGATTACCTCTGGAAAAAAAAAAAATCAAATACATTATAACACTCCCAGCCGTTTGTAAAGAAGAAATAAAAAAGGAAAAAAAAAGATCAGCAATTTATTCTCTCTTCTGCAGTATTAAATGGCTCCTTTTAGGCTTTGAAAATGTATATTTCACTTTTTAAAATATTTTTATTTTTACTTAACACATTCACAGTTGTTTGTATGTGTCTTAGTACCTCCAGAAAGAAAAACATGGAGATAGATTTAATGATCTAATTATATTGAGACTTGGACAGGTTTTAGGATTATGAGTTACATTCCCATTATATCAGATGCCTTATGTTTTCAGTGATAGTATGTAAATGCAGCATGCTCATTGTGTTGGCAGAAACACCAGACAAACCAAGCACTACAGTTTTTAGTCTAGGAGATGAATAGTGATATTTGGATGTATGAATTCCTTCTGGTGATGCATTGTATTTTATTGTATTTTATTTAATTTAATTACACATTCATCAACTATATCTCCAACAAAATGTGCAATGTGTGACCAAAAAACATGTATTTTGGGTGGGGGCAGAGGTCATCCACTCACCTTTTAAAATGGTAGCATACATGGATGGAATAAAAAGCATGGTGCTGTCCTGCCACTTCCTGCAACCTAAAACATAAAGTAAATGACAGTCATGGGACTCTTTTCTCTATCTTCAGTGAAACTGTGCCAGAAATACAGCAAATATTGTGTCCTGTGAAAGTTGAAGGGATTCAAATAGTGGTCAGCAGGCTGAGGGAGGTGCTTGTTCCTCTCTGTCCTTGTAAGAACCTATCTGAAGTATTGCGTCCAGGCCTGGGGCCCGTAGCACAAGAAGGATGCAGAGCTGTTGGAGCGGGTCCAGAGGAGGGCCATGAAGATGATCAGAGGGCTGGAGCACCTCTCCTATGATAAAAGGCTGAGGGAGCTAGGTTTGCTCAGCTTGGAGAATGCTGCTGGGAGACCTCATGGCGGTCTTCCTGTACTTGCGGGCAGATTACAAGCAGAATGGAGACAGACTTTTTACACAGGTAGATTGTGATAAGACAAAGGGGAATGGCTTTAAACTGACAGAGGGGAGATTTAGGTTAGGTGTTAGGAAAAAACTCTTTACTCAGAGGTTGGTGACGTTCTGGAATATGCTGTCCAAAGAAGCTGTGAATGCCCCATCCATGGAGGTGTTTAAGGCCAGGTTGGATCTGAAACTGAGATATCATGAGAGGTACTTTTAATGGCATTTTGTTGACAGCTCCAGAGAGAAAAATAGTAATTATCTGTCCTGCGCTTCAATTCTGAAAGAAGTTTACTATATAGCTTGCAGTTTACAGAGTTTAAAAATACTTAGATTTTTTTTTCCTTAACAGGAAATAGCACATTGCTCAATCTAGTGAAGAGCCAGTACTACATCTTGATAGGAATAAGAACAGGAAGATTTGTTTTTTCAGGTATAAATGAGGTTTAATTTGCCATATCTTTATTCATCTCCAGGTTCTTATTTTCTTCAAAATCCTCAGAGCATGACTCTGCAGTGATGGAAATTTAAGCGGAACTATTTTTGTTTGGTTGTTTTTTTACCACACACACTTAAATTACTGGAAGAGCCAAAACAAACACATTATCATTCTGAAACCTTCTAACTTCTCCCTGCTAGTAATAAAATACCTGTTGCTAAATATGACAGAAATTGGTGCTGGGCACCTCAAGAAAAGAGAAAATTCTGGATACAGGCTCTGAATATCTGCAATTCTCTGTTACACACAACTGCAGAAATACATGTTCTTGTCTGATAAAAGACTTGGCAGAGAAAAGCAGTAGAATTCTCTCCCATCTCACATATAATGAAACATTAATATAAAGTCTCAATGAAGCTTTTCAATTGAGGAAAATACTGACAATTTTCATTATATTAAGTCAAAGCCTTTGATTCATTTTGTGTGCAGTAGAAAGACACGCAACAGTAACTTTCTGTAGGCAACATTTCGTAAGTTAATATCTAGATCATTATTCTTGTGTATGTTTCCTGGAAAGGATATTAGGTCTGTCTTTCTTCCTTTCTTCCTTTCTTCCTTTCTTCCTTTCTTCCTTTCTTCCTTTCTTCCTTCCTTTCTTTCTTTTCTTTCTTTCTTTTCTTTCTTTCTTTCTTTCTTTCTTTCTTTCTTTCTTTCTTTCTTTCTTTCTTTCTTTCTTTCTTTCTTTCTTTCTTTCTTTCTTTCTTTCTTTCTTTCTTTCTTTCTTTCTTTCTTTCTTTCTTTCTTTCTTTCTTTCTTTCTTTCTTTCTTTCTTTCTTTCTTTCTTTCTTTCTTTCTTTCTTTCTTTCTTTCTTTCTTTCTTTCTTTCTTTCTTTCTTTCTTTCTTTCTTTCTTTCTTTCTTTCTTTCTTTCTTTCTTTCTTTCTTTCTTTCTTTCTTTCTTTCTTTCTTTCTTTCTTTCTTTCTTTCTTTCTTTCTTTCTTTCTTTCTTTCTTTCTTTCTTTCTTTCTTTCTTTCTTTCTTTCTTTCTTTCTTTCTTTCTTTCTTTCTTTCTTTCTTTCTTTCTTTCTTTCTTTCTTTCTTTCTTTCTTTCTTTCTTTCTTTCTTTCTTTCTTTCTTTCTTTCTTTCTTTCTTTCTTTCTTTCTTTCTTTCTTTCTTTCTTTCTTTCTTTCTTTCTTTCTTTCTTTCTTTCTTTCTTTCTTTCTTTCTTTCTTTCTTTCTTTCTTTCTTTCTTTCTTTCTTTCTTTCTTTCTTTCTTTCTTTCTTTCTTTCTTTCTTTCTTTCTTTCTTTCTTTCTTTCTTTC
>WBMW01003150.1:91569-190041 GCA_013396635.1 Penelope pileata | reverse complement strand
CCTTCCTTCCTTCCTTCCTTCCTTCCTTCCTTCCTTCCTTCCTTCCTTCCTTCCTGTGAAATACATATTCAATTAGCTTATGAACTTCCTATTGTCATTGCTTGTATTCTGCCTATTGGACTTTTCTGACAAGCAACTGCTGAACTTGAACTATTAAATTGAACTCAGTGGATACATTCTCACTCCTGAATCAGTCTGCCTCTTCAGCTACTACTCCACTAGTTATTATGTAGGAGTGTTTACCATGCACTATTAACACTTCTACTCTATGCTACTCTGTAGTAAACCCTCATTTTACCTTTCAAATTTGTCCATCTGGGTGTTGGTACCCTTGACCGCTTCAAATTACCTCCCAGCATCCATCTTTTCTTTGTTCATAGTGTTTGCTGCTGAATCAACCCCACAGGCCTTAAGCAAAGATGTCTGCCAGCATCAATACCCCTTGACTCCATTTTTCTTTTTTCTGGACATTTATACCTCACTTCTAGCTCGTGTGTAAGTAGGAAAAGCTGTAGATCACTATGCTTGCAGGGAATATGCCAGAAGAAAAGACTCATGGTATTCTGAGGACATCCCTCACTGCTTACAGGAAAAGGAGGAAGAAGCATGAGCAAGGCATGTTTTTGGCATCTTTGCTACATACTTCAGTGAAGTCCTGCCATCTTCACCATTCTTCTAACCCATTGCTGATATCCTACAGAAATGTAAGAAATTCTTTCCACACATTTCATGTATTTCCACAGATTAAAATGTATTTCTTCCATTCTTTCGCTCTCTAAAAACCAAATTTTTCTCACATTTTTGGACTCATGCTCTCAAAGAAAGCATAAGCTGTTATGATCAAAGTGAATCCTTCACTTTTGTCATTTCTCTTCAAAGAAACATTAACTACGTTGTTTCTGTTAAGCAAACAGTCTGGAAATTATGTACATCAAGAAAACTTGAAATGGTACATATCAATCTTAGAAAACTCAAAACACAGAACTACCAAACTGTTATAGCTCAGTGGAGACAGCTCTTGTTTATGGGACTATTTGTTCCTTATTATATCACAGGCACCAAAAGAGGGCCAGCCCTGCTTTCATGTGCACTGGTTTTGTACTTGAATAAATCTGTTGCCTGTGATGGAGTAATTCCTGAAACACATCAGTGTCACCAAGGGGAGAATCAGGTGCCTGTAATAATGTTTGTAATAAGAAACAATTAATTCTTCATTGAAGAAGTCAGAGAAAGGTCAAAAAGGACTCCCTGCTGACAGAGAAAACACTTGTGCCCGTATTTGGAAAGCCTTTTTAAGATTGATAGAAGATAGTTAATATATTTTTCACTCTTAAGTTTTCAACACTTAACCGTGGAAAGTACTTTTAGTTTTGTGTTGTATCCCATCAGACTGAAAATTAAGCAACTGTTATTAATTAGTAACATGTATTTCTTAAACACTGAATATGTGAATCCTCTTAAAACAGTCCTGATTCTTTTATTTCTTATAGCAGTGGTATGAATAATTGGCATTTTCTCAATGAAAATTATTTCCCAAGAAAAAATACATTGTCCTTATGTCTTTTAGCTCTATTTTTTTTTTCTGCTAAGATATTCTCTGAGTACCTATCATACTTCTCATGCATAAATCCCCTGCGATGCTGGAAAACACTGTTCCTGGTGTTTCACAGACATTTGGGAACTATTTGCTACTGGAAGGTCTTTGAGAAATCTTTTTCAGGTAGTATATGAAATCTGTAGAAAGAGGAGAAGATAAACAAAGATGTTCTGAGGTCCATGCTAGTACCCTACCTATGCGAATATTTAACAAGTTTAATGTTCCTTTCTTTTATTTTTAAAAGGACCGTATGACTTGGCAATGAATGTGCATCGTCTGTTCTTTATTTCAACACTCTTTTCTCTGGATAATAGATTTTAAATAAGTCACATTTTGTGATTGTCATTCATTCCTTTATCTATCTAAAGGAACTATTATCGGAAAATTGGTAGGTTTTTTCTTCTATCTTTGCTCTTGAGTTCCATATAACAGCTGATGCAATGCAACAGACAATGAAAACAGAAACTGGCAATAAAACGTGTGAGATTAAATTATCCTTGAATATTACAAGTTAAACATAATTTGTAAAACCTGGCATGAAACTTGTATACATCTCCAATATTAGGCTTACTACTATATGAAAGAACTGAGAAATCCGTGGTATTTCTTTGCAAGTTATTGGTGTAGTGAAAAAAAAAAAGCAGAACAAGAATCTCTCAGCACAGAAGATCCAGAAATGTCAATCCAGTACTGCAGTACAATAGACATTGTAAAATTGGTACTAGGTGACTTAGATGAAAGGGAAATATTACAGAGGCGGTTGCATCACCCATCTCCTCAATCTCTCTGATGTGAATTCCACAAAAACAAGATGGTTTGACATTAGTGACATAGTGTAGAGCTGTTTTAGGTATGTAGCCAGAAGTATACAAGAAAATTAGAATGCCAAATGATGTGGAAAAAGGAGTTAAATAAGGAAAACAACAAAGGGAATAAAATTGTTTGGTTTTACTGTTCGATGTGAAAAAGAGAAGAGATTTTTTTAAATTTAATGTCATTGGTATCAGCATTTTAATAAAATGTGATTAGTTCCACAGGATGGATAGAATTCCATCCTTCCTAGCATTAGCTGTTTAAAATGAGGCACGTAAACTGACGTTCATCTCATTCAACTCTACACAAAAATAGCCGCTCAGGCAAAGCTAGCATTCTAAGCTTCATCTTTAATCAATAGTAAGAGATAGACACTTCAGAAACTAGTTAGTGCTAACAGTCTTATATGAAATACTACTTCTGAAGGGAAATATGGGATAAACTCAGAGGTTTAGAAGCAACTAGGGGGTCCTCAGTCCTCATGGACATACGGATTCCATAAAAAAGCTTAGGGAGAACCTATTACCATTAGAAGTAAAAGCCAGTGTCCCCTGAGCTTCAGTGAAAAAGCAAGGGTCTAAGAAAAGGTCTTGTTTGGAGTAGTCAGAGATATTGGAGTACTATAATGAAGTACAGAAAAACTCAAGCACCAAAATACACAATTCATATGGGACCATACTTAGGTTGTGTAGGTTGAAAAGTCAGGAAAGAGGAGACTTTGAAGGTCTCTGAACGCTGATCTCATGAAAACACTGAAAATGATGCTGAGCAGCAGTACGAGCCATTAGGACACTGCAGACGTGGTCACAAACAGCATTCAGCCTCCCAGAACATAATTTGGTTTCTTAATCTTCTCAGTTATTGGACTGTCCTAGTATGAGGAAATCATACACTTTTTACTTTTTCATTTTGAAAACTGAAATGTGTACTTCGGAAAAGAATAACATGTTCCATGAAATTTGACTCATTTGCCAGTTACTTAGATGTTTTCACTCCTCTTTGCATGATTAAAACAAGGAGAGAGCAGTGACCGTTCACTGACTTGGAATGATCTTTATCTCCTCTGAGGCAATGCAAAAATTGCTGTATGATAAGGACTTTTTGGGAAACTTACCTTGAGCCCACATATAAACAATATACTGGGAAATAGGAAGAAAGAAAATAAAAGAAAATCTGAAAATATCTTTTCTTCAATAATGAGAATTTGAATAGCAAAGAATGGCTATGCACTTCATGTACTGAAAGCTCCCCTTGCCATGTAGACCAGAAAAGCCTCACTGTTTCCCATGTTCCAGTATTTTTCTGTTTTCACTTGTTTTCCATACTGAATGTGTCTTTCTGTTTGAATTTACATGGTCCTTAATGTGCCAGATGATCATATTCCATTTCTCAATTGTAATTGCAATGATATATGCAAAATTAACGTGTGACTTGCGATGCAAAATGATTATAATTGTTTTCAACCCTGAGAGCTCTTTAGAAGCTCAGCCAATTATTGTGGTGGAAGCTCCTTTGGAAGACCCTTCAACAGAAATAAGAAAGAGATGAGAAACATCTTAAAATAACCTTTATTTTCAAGCCTTATGTTTCACAATATCAGCTCAAGGCACTATAATGAGGAGTTCAAGTAAGCACCCATTGACTCTTAACATTTCAGTAAGAAGACTAATGCAGTGCTTTAGGAAACTAATACAGGTATTACCAAATTTTGATGTGTCCAGGGGTATTGCTCTGTTAGAAGTGAAGATAAAATACAATATTTTCATCAAAATTAACCAAAATCAACTGCTTAATCTAGCGAGGAATTTAGTCACCTTATTTATGCGTAACCGAGTAATTCTAATAGAGCACAAAGATATTCATAATTAGCTGAGTGAAAACACCATCAGTATTCACTTCAAAGAAAAAGCTGATTTTGTTTTTCTTCAATGGATTACTCTCCACAAAGTGAATTTTGCTCTGCTATCTAGCGTGTAACTCTTTCAAGTGATGGCCATACATATGATAGTTACCCTCCTTCAGAAATTATTTTTGTGCAATAACAAATCCCAGAGCATGAAAAACAATAAACGAAAAATCATTTAGCGTGGGCCAACATCTCTAAAAAAAAAAGAGATAATCACAGCTAATACTGATCACATCAGTAAATTCCTTGGCTCTGTGGGCTGAAGTTCTAATGAGAAGTGATTGCTCCCATATAATTTGCTTTACAGCCTGCAGCATTGAAATCCCAAACAGTAAATAAGGGCAACTCTTAGAAAACACAATGTAGGTGTGAGAAGGACAGTGGCTATCTGATAGTCATGACTGGGATCCTAAATTGTGGGAAAATGTAGGTTGGCTGTGTGAGATAAAAGGTCAAGAAAAACAAAATGTTTGAGCTGAGTGGTAAGATTCCTTCTATCCATGTGTTTAAACTCTTAGTATGGGAAAGAAGAAACACTGACCACACAAAAGTTTGCTTTATGTATTTCACTGCAAACACCAACTCTGAAATTTATCAGATGTCCAGCAGTTCATTTGTTACTATAATTGTTAATCTGAGGGAAGAATTTCTTCTCTAATATATTGCAGAAAAAGCATTGGTTTTTTGATTTTCTACCAGCGACTACAGAAAAAATTGTAGTGCCTGGTATTTCATAAGCCTCCAGGTGCATGAGTGCATACATTTGACCGTTGTAACCATGTACTACTTATCTAGTTACATGCCTAGTTCTTCATGTACTGCAATGAAAAGTCTGTTTTCAGTGGCTCCAGTGTCCCGAGGGGAAATTCAATTGCAAATGTGACTGTGCTTCTTCAGTATTCTTACCAGAAATTAGAATTACTTTAGAGTCCCTGATCTTGCATATACCTTTGTGTCAGGATAGGAACAGTCTTCTTATCATGCACTGAAGCATTTCTAAGTTTTAGGAGACTGCGAGGAGTTTTGTTTTACCATATACTGTTTAAATTCTTTTGGGTAGGCCACCGTTTCAAAGAATCAGGAACAACTAGATTGATTGTTTTCATTTGCCATGTAAATCCAAAAATATATACAAGGAGAAAAGAGGCAAAATTCATTAAATAATACTTTTGTTATAAATTACCTCTGTTATTGTTAGAAATCAGGTAGTTAAAGAGAATATTTCTGGTAAAGTAACCCATCTCAACTAGATCATACAGCTTTCACAAATACTTTTTATAGAATCCTATTACAGGTGTTTCTACTCATAATTATTACAAAATTCCACCAGAATATTTCTGCAAGGTTGGATGTACAGTATCTTTATAAAATAAGGCTCATTTGATTGAAGGAGATGATCAGAAAATACACAGCAACTGACAGGATTCTTATGACTGTACATTTATTTAGCCTCTATTATGGGAGAGTGAAGATGAGTATTATAGACGCTTAAAGTTTTTCTTTTTGAAAGTAATACAGTACATCTGGATTGGTAAATGTTAAATAATCAGTCTCAAGAATCTGTCATACTGAAAAGCCTGGTCAGACTGCTCAATTAATGGATAAAGGTATCATATGTGCCTTCTATCTGATGCATTTACACATGACATAAGATCCTTTAACATGAAACAATATCCTTGGGCCTAATTTCTCTAGCAGCAAGTACTTAACATGTTGTGGAGCTGTAGTTGTGAAATCTCTCCTTGCCTATAAATATTCAAAGAGTGTTGCAAAGGGTTTAACTTCATGTTCCTCAAGTCTCAAATCACAGTTTGAGATGTGCTCTCAAATTTTCAGGGAATCTGCACGTTATGAAGCATTTCATAAGTGCTCAGAATCTTGAACATTACACTTGGAAAATGTTCCCCAAGAAATTCCTTCCATAGATTAAACTAGAGATCCCATCCCCAGTTGATACAGATCAGATTAGTTGATTTTCCCCAGCTGAGGATTTTACCAAGGAACTGTATATTATTTGCATTTGGTTTGTAAGAGCACATTGAAGCTGATATATTTTGTATGACTAAGATTTTTTTATAAAATCTGCAAGTACATCCAGTAATTTTCTCTGGATTTAATTTTATGAACTAAACTGAAATATCTCCATCCATGGAATTAAACAGATGAAAGAAAGATTAAAACAACTGTAGAAAATATTAGAGAATCAGATGGTCAAGAGATCATTCTTTCTCCTCACTACCCAATTTTAACAGGAATGAGCCCCCAAAAAATAATGAAGTTACATTAGAACAAATTGGAGACTAAATGAAACTACTCAAGTTATCATATTTTGTGTGTGTAGGTACATACAGCAATGCACAATCTTTCTAAATGGGTACTTGATTAGATTGCCTGTGTATTAAAATGCTCAAATCAAGACAATTTTTTTTTTCGAAATGAGTGGATTTACAACATTGCTTATGGTATATATCACACACACACATATATGATTCTTTGATAAATTGTTTGGATTGTGCTGTCAGTATTCTGGGGGTCTAAATCCCTAGCCATCCAGTGATAGTACCTAATTCAGTATTACAGTATAAATCTTGAAATGTACAAGACGTTTTAGAGTTATAGAGATACAACTTTTATTGTAAAAGTGTTTAGCTTGGCAAGAAAATAGCACATATGCATATTATGCCACTGGCAACCACAAATTAAACATCTAATTTTTAAACATTCATTCCAATTTGATGCAAATGAACTTCAATGGGGACTCAAAAATGACATGAGTGTCAGCTACATTTTTCTAACTTGTGTTGGGAAAGCTTTTCAAACATGGATTGCTCACTAAAGCTAGATGCAGTTTAATATGCATGTGCATAGGTATCCTCCCATTTGAAAATATATGCATTTACATGGGGATTTCAATGTTTCTTCAGATCTCTTTTCAAACAACAAATGTGAAAGGAAAAGAACTTAAAAAAACTGGTTTTTCAAGTTGAATAAAACTTGGCTTGTCATACTTTTTCTAATATGTTTTTCCTCCGTCTGACCTTTGCTCAGAATTTCTATGATGGATGCTTTAGGGCTGTAGGACCCGGAGGTAAAAGTGTGTCAGCTTCATAAGCTTTTTTGGAGAGTACCCAGCTTCAGACCCAGCTTTGTAAGAAAAAAAAAAAAGAGGAAAAAAAAAAACAGAGAAAGAAATATTTTTCATGCCGCTTCAATTAAGCCCCCGGGTGAAGATCATACAGCTTTGAAACTGTTCCGTTTTGACAAAGTTCCAAAGTGCTGTACACATTAGGGAAAACTAGAGTTTGCTGTAATGTAAACTGTTTAACATGCACACTGAGGTCAAATCTAAATTTTCCCAAGCGCTTGGGTTTGTTTAAACATTAGAACATGGTTTTGTGTCAGTGAATAGGAAAACTTTAATGTTGTGGGTGGGAATCTGCCCATCTTTCTTTGTTAAAGTTCCAAAGGCTACTGCAATAAAAATATTCATTTACTGAGGGGGCTATTGTGATAAGCGTCCAAAGACATTATGCATTGGTGTGAAAGAAGCAAGTAGGAATAGACATCAGCATTGTGGGTGAAAAGAAACAAGTATTCCTTTCTATTCTTTTTTTTCTTTTTCTTTTTCGTTTGTAGGAGTTTCAAAGTCCAGTTTTAAATCAGAATTTTTCAGGGTGGTCTGGTTATCTGCACTCCCATATTTTTCTGCCTCAATATAATAAAGCTCAAATAGCTGTAGCACTTGCTAACTTCAATAATAATTGCATATTTTATTTCTGTTTTCCAATCATGCTCTTTAAATCAATGTGCAATATATGTACCTGTAGAGTCAGAATTGCACAGGAGACTGCCTGGTGCAAATCAGTACATCTTTCTTAGGACAGTATCAAAATCAGTGTAAACCAGGAATGGTTCTGAGGATACGGCTTCTGAAACTGAAGGCAACTGTGCAAATTTTTGTTCGTTAGTATGGAATGAACCTTGCATAACTCAGAAAATAAACCTTGCATATATTTATTTTTTACTTTCTCCTGTTTTTTACCCATGAGTTAAAATCAATTATGTTTATAGTTTATAGTATCATGTTGGAGCAGTCAAATTTAGTCCATTTGTCTATAAATTTATAAAATTCATGTGTCTACTGCATGAGAATTAGAGCAAGGATAATAATCTGACTCAATGAGCAAATCTGAATACTCTGCTGAATGGCAATCTGTGTGTCAAAATAAATGCAAAAGAAGGCAGTAGCACACCATGCTCTATTAATCTTATATCTGCTCTTTTATCAAAATGGATAAATTGACAACAATGGAGCTTTAGGTACCTAGTTACTCTGATTACACTTGATAGCTAGAAATATCCTAATCCACTCACCCAAATTTTGCTGTCTACTTTCCTTATGGTTCCCTGTATAGTCAATATGGAAAACAATTGCTTTCTAAAGATAATTCAGAGTGTTTAGGAAAAATCCTTACCAAAATAATACATTTCACATTAAAAGGAAAATAATGAAGAGCTTTGTGAACAAGTGTGTATTAGACAGGGCCTCTTTCCTCGTTGACGCTTCCTTACTTTGGCAATCAGTGGACATGAATAGTTTATAACTGTGATGATATCAGCTGCTGTAGAATAAATAAATAAATAAATAAATAAAGCAGTGTTGAAGACTAAAGACCAAGCTAGTCTTCGCTTTGAAACCTGTTGTTGGAATCTGTGATGGCACTCTATCTTCAGAAATGATCACAAGTACTATAGGATGGCATGTCTTATCCATTTTATTGAACATGTCATTTTTGGCATCTCAAGCAAAGGTAGGTTTTTCAAATTTGCATGTAATCAGTGAAGTCCAATCTCTGAAATCTCTTTCATGTAACATTTTCAGAAACTTTCTTATAAAGCAGTTTGTGGACTATAGGTTCCTTGTAAGAAATGGCAGTTGCTAGTATGAACACATGCTGTGAATTAAAAGGGAGAATAAATGCTCCACTTGCATGACTGTAGAGCCAGGTTTGTAAGCAGCTGAAATGAAAACATTCAGGACAAGTCCTGATACACTAGAACAGAGCTCTGGTGTACCCCCAGAACCTCTCCATCACTGAATTGTCTTTGCATAGCCGTAATTATAAATCAGTTTCTCCCAGAAGTGTAATGGTTACATGAGAATGTGTGGGCATTTCCAGAAGGAACATGTTGGAGTTCTTTCAGTCTTATACAAGCACATGATCCTGATAAGAAACTGGGTATCTGTTTCTTCAAAGCAAAAGGAAACATTTAAGCCTTTATGAGGAAATGGAAATATAATGATGATCATCTCTGGAGATCTTCATTGACTTTGTTCTGTATCCATGTATCTGCTGGGTGATTCATAGCACAGATGCAGATCTTAGTCCCCTTGGAAAAAAGAGCACTCTCAAATATTGTCCTCTGACACTATCAAAATGAAAAAGCCATCTGACGATGATAATGGTGTGGTAACTGGAACTCTGAAGTTTAGGTTTGAATCAACAACAAAGAGCATGGCTTTGGTCAAGTAACCAGAACACCTCCTGTGCCACAGCTCACTTAACATGGAAGGTTACCTTACTTACACGAATGTTAAACTGTAGGTTTTTTTGAAAGTAATGCCTCCTATTTATTTCCCTAAATACTACAACAGATACAAAGAGCACAAGAACATTATTTGATAGAGCAAATTCTCAGCTACAAAAAACTATTTATCAACATAGTCACCACTGTTAGGTGATTTGCACAGATGAGCTGATTGAGATGCCCTTCATTTTGTGTTATGATAATGGTGCGTGGCTGTCCAGAACACGGCTTGTCTTTCATGTCCCTATTGCCACTGCTGAAATGCATCACACACTGCCTTACAGTGTTGACATCCACTGTTTGGTCTCCAGAAATGTTCAGCAAGCATCAATGATTGTCAATGGGGGTGATTTTTTCCACATTAAGGAATTCAATTTCACACCTTTGCTTCATACATACTTCCATGTCAGATACCGTTTCATGAGAGTTCCCTTCTGCTGCCATCTGTCACAAGCAACAAGAAGTAATGAATTATTGGTGGGAAGTTTCATCCTCTACTGCCGTACCACCAACATCCTCCTCTGATGTTGAAGGCTGTAGGGAAACAGTTGATCACAGAATGAACTGATGATTGAGCACATGGTGAAGGGGCATGGCTGGCTGGGGGAAGTAGACCACTTGTACCTGTGACCAGAAGGGGTGGACCTGGGGCGAGGTTGCCCTAGGCTTAGATAAAGGTCAGCCAGGCAGAGAAGGAAGTAGCTTGAGAGAAAGAGAAGATTGGGGAGTAGCCTGAGAGAGAGGACTGAGGCAGGAGATTGAGAGAAAGAGAGAGAAGATTGGAAAGCTGTTGGAGAAGCAGGAGCACAAGAAGGGAGCTGAGACCCCAGCTCCAGCTGAAGCAAATGGTGTAGTCGTAAGAGTTTTGGGACCTTTTGTGTTACAAGGGCTTACAAAATAAAATAGGAGGCATTACTTTCAGAGCATCCCTCTTATAAATTTGATAAATGCTTTTTATCAATGCAAGACAGCAAACAATGTTCTGGTCCTTTTACATATATAAATATATATATCAGAAGAGAAGTAGTCCATTTTCCATCAGTGAAGTGCTCAGAAATTAAAACCTTGATTGTCAGCTCCCATCCCTTTGCTTTGAGATCTGTAAGTGCAAGAAGTATAAATCACACTCCAAGGTAATGTCCATGTCTTCACATTGGAACACATCCAAGAGGTGGGGGAGGTTTCCGAAGTCAGCAGATGTTCAGAATTAAAAAATCCTGTTGAGTCAGGTCTGTTATCAGTAAAATGATGTAATGAATTCATAAGCTATGGAACATGGGCATATTTGCTGTAATGCTTCTCTGTTGAAACACCGATCTCTAACACTTAGAATAAATATTCTGTCTCCCAGTAATTCTTGAAATAGGGCTCTTATTTCCCCATGTGGGGTAAATAGTAAATGGCCAACTTGTCACAATGTGCTGCATGTATTGCAGAAAGGGGAGATTACAGCTTTCTGCCCCTTCAGATTGTCATCCACTTTGCTCAGATGGTGCTAAGACAAGAAAGAATTTTTTGCACAGTAAATGGGTACATACTGTACTGATTCATGCAGATAATTGTAGACTGACATAAGAACACTTTGGGGAGACTTGTTCAAGACTGAAAAGGATGAATTAAGGTTTACCTTTAGGGCCATGTCCAGAACATCAAATCCCAAGCTCGTATGTGATTTCATCAGCATATCAAATTTCATTCAAAAAATAAAATATCAGTTTGGTTCTCCAGATTGGGAAAAGAAAAAAAAAAATGCTGAACTACATGCAGCCAGTACATGGAAGTGGCTTGGATTTGTAGAGAAGTTGAAGGCTTGGGGAAGAAAGAATTGCCTCAGGCTTCTTTCAGAACAGCACAGCCTTTTTAAGGCAGTTAACTTAAAAACTATACTGCTGTGGAATTTTACAGGACATGGTACTTCTTCTCTTCAACATCCCAATTTGCTACAGAATGAAATGTCTGTATGTAACGTCCTTCTGTTTGAAGAATCAGAAAACTCGTAATGAGAAAAATTCAGCATCTCCAAGGGTTAAAAGCAATGATCTCTTTTAAGGAAGAAACATTCTCTAAACAGCAAAAAAAAACCCACTTAGTTCAGGTGAAGAGAAGTTCTTTTCTATTAAATCAGCCAGCATTATAAGCCTTTCTGTAAATATCTTTTCATTAAAATATGTTTAATAAGACAGAATGACTTAGAAGGTGAAATTCTAAGCATATTACACGTGCCCAGCTGCATGATAAGGGTTCTAAGTTCCCTCATCTGTTGCTGTAACGTTGATTTAAACAGAAGTGGTAATTTTAACCAGTCTGCAGGATCTGTGGGATTTTCTATGTCTTACGAGACCATTAACCAGTGTTGTAACTCTATCAATGAGAAATACGAGAACGTCTGGATACAGAGGAGAATCTCATGTGTGGGAAGATCCCACTGACCTCAGGAATATCTGTAAAGTTAAAATCTTACTTTCACTAAACCCTGTGATGAGGCTAAGATCTCAGTGACTGCAAAAGGCCTAGTCTTATGTCACCTCATGTTAGAGAAGAACTACTTTCATTGTCCATGTTATATCCTTGACTCTGAAGTAGATTTCATTAGATTACTTGATAATCTTTTTATCTCTAGTAGAAAAAAAAAAGGACAGAAAACAAAACAACAACAAAAGAAACCCACAATGTCTTATAAAAGAATCAACTAAAATATAAAAAACATCTCTGATTCACACAAAACCCATTGCATATTACTAAATGCTGGGTTTCCACCTTGAGAATATCAATTTTATTGGTAGAATTGATATAGATTATTACTTTCTGGTATGTTTTACGTTTTAGTCTAGGATCTCTGGTCATTCTATTTGGCATACAGAAACAACAGATGAACAAGAACTTTTTCCCGTTTTCCTGTATTTCATGGACATAGCTAAGCACTTTCAGAGGATGACTAACCTAACTGGTATTTAACTTCACTGATTATACAGGAGACCTACAGAATCTTCATTCATTTAGATGGGCTGAATTGGTAAATAAACGAGTCTGATCTTGTGTAAAATTAGTCACTGTGTTTTCAACTCTCCCTTCTGCTTTAAATATTTATCATCTGTAAAGCCTCTTGATTAATACTCAAGTTTTCATTTTCAACCTCCAGATGTGTCACAAATAGAAGTTGTGATGACACTTCTCATATTCCACTGTTTGTTGACATTGTGAGCAAATACTTTTCTCTTGGTAAGATTAGTGCAAAATATTTAAATAAGAAACTGTAGAAGATTTGCATGTTACAACTCAAAGTGAACCCTGTTATTCTTATCACCCTCATCTTCCTCCTAGCTACCCTCTTGTGATACCATGACCTCCTACATTGATGAATACTGCAAGAGCAGAGAGGTAGGTATTAAGGGTGTAGGTCTGGCTTTTCTGAGGTCAATGGCTGTTTTGCCAACAACTTCAGTAGATCCACAGAGTCATTTCATGGAGTAATTTGGCATCAGTCCTGCATTTGGTTACAAATGAGTGTATCATGCCTCCTACTCAGTAGCCCAATTAAGGTTGGTTCTATATGTAATTATTACCTCTTCCACTGAGTACTGTCAATGATCTATAAGCACAGATACTTGTTGCTCTGGCTGTTGAGGACATCAGGAGGTCTTTGTACAGATCTAAAAGGTAATGATGCAGATACTCCTAGAAATTCAAGGCAGTATTTGAGTATAAGGAAAGGATTATTGAACCATAATCTTATCTTTTATCCACAGCAACATGAATGAAGACAATATGAATGATTTCTTTTAGTTAAGTCTACGTAACAACTCCAGTATAAAATCTCTCAGAGGACAAATGGAGTCATCACAACTGATTTCATTTTCTTTTTATTTCATTTTCAGTCCCAAAAATCAAGATGAAATAAAGTTTTCATCTTGTTTGCATCACTAAAAATGAAGGAAAAATGATTTCTTTATTTCAGTTAAAGCTCTACTCACCTAAGGAGTATAGAATTCAGTCTACCACTGATAACTGTTTAAATCCAGTGCATACTTAGTCTGCAGTGTTGGTGATATTAATCAGAGAAAAAAGGCCGTTAGTTTTGTAGAGATATGGTGATATTGCCGTGAGTAGAACAGTGCAAAGAAATTGCTAAATTTGAACATTAACAAAATCACAGTGCTCTGTAGAATGGAAATTCTTTTCTGTTAATTTTCACATGATGGAAAGAAAACCTTTTAAAATGTGAGTAAAGCTGATCCCATAGACTATGCTCTCTACTTTCATTAATTGTCTCTGCTCCATTTTTCTTTTTCAGTTACCAGACTCAATAATAACAGGGGTACCAGATGCCACCCAGTCAAGAGCTACTCTGAGAAGCACGATGTACATCACTAAAGCTACACATGGCAAAATATGGAGCCATACGAAGAGAAATGTCCCAATGAATGCTGTGAAGGCAGAATTTAAAAATTCCAGTTCGGTGTACTGTGGTGAATATACAGTAATAATTTTTCTTTCCTTATTAAATGGCAGTGCAGCTTTTCTGATTTGGAAGAAAGAATGTACAGTGGTTGCTATGACTGTATTATATGAGATAACAACTCCATGCAAAGGAAGCATCGGGAAAATAATTTTCTTCAAATGCATGAATCTCTACCTCTAAATTTTGGAATTACTCATTGTATTTTTTTTGAACATCCAGTTATATTATACGGCTATCAGATTTTTATTTTTTGTAAAACAAACTCATAAGCCATGATTTTGTTGAGATACTGCAGAAAGGAAGATGAATTGAGAGATTGGTCTAGCAATCATACTTGAAGTAATAAAAGAAACCTTCTATCTGAAATCTTTATCCTGACTTTCTTTTTTGTTCTCCAGTGGAAGCTACAGTATTGTCATCATTAAAATAATAATAATAAAAAAAGCTTTCTTTTTTTTTATGTTGTTTTCTGCTATTTTACCTAGGAGAACTTGGAAGACATTGAAAACTGCTTCAGGGAACTTATGCCATCCGACCTTATTTCATGTGTTCCCTTGTATGAGCTGGAACAAAGGAATGGGCTGAATAGAATTAAAGAGTGGAGTGTGTGTGTGCATGTGTGTGGTGCATATGTGTCTGCGTGCATGTGTGTATAAAGAAGTGGTGATCAGACGTTGCTGATAAGAGAAGCCAGTGGTGCTTCTGGGTGATGTGTGTATTCAACTCCAGGCTGACTCCTCTTATGCTAATACAGCCAATTTCCTCTTTTATTTCATTTCTGGAGCCTGAATCTGTGATCTCTGATAAGGTTCCCAAGGATACCGCCTTCTCTCACAAATGGGCAAGTAAAGGGGGGGCAGGTGACGGAGACGTGTAACTCGCAGAGAGCACTAGTGGATGAATAATTTAAAACTCCGCCCGGAGATTTGAGGCAAAACGGGGAGATAAGAGACACCACAGGGTCTTCTCTGTTTATTCAGAGCTTCATCTTCCTATGACAGGTGACCTCTGAGGTCAAGGGCATTATGGGAAATGGAGCCAACAGCGGGAAAAGGTACTACATCCCAGAAGGAAGTAATGATTCAATTCACGTCAAATGAAAAATTGATCCTTTTTTCCTCACTTTGCAATTTTTCCTCTCTCCCAGTTTTTGTAGAGAAACTTCGGGCCCAATGCTGACGCAAGTCTGAACTGCAAGCGCAGATCTGGAACAAAATGGCTGGTAGCAATGGGATTGCACCAGTGTGAAACTGGTGCAAGATAAGAATCAGGACCTTTGTTTAAGCAGTGTGTTGTCTGTGTCTGTACACAGTGAGTCTGCTTTGCTAGCAGTTTTATCAAATCAGATATGTATAAAGGCAATACCTCAGAAACATCACAGGCTCTATCCACCTCAGGTAAATTGCTGTTTTTCAGTGGAGCTACCTTAATTTACATCCTCTCAGATTCTGCCCTCATGTTTTTAAACAAAACACTCCCTCTGAATGGTTTTAAACGTTAATTTCTTTTTTTTCATGTTGGTCTAAAAGTATTTACAGTCATAATTTTATTCAGTGTTTTTAAAGAAGTCTAAAGAGCTAAATATTCTCAAGAAACACTCAGTGTTCCTCAGGCCTTATATAAAAAGCTAAAGCACATTCACAAGCTCTGACTCTCACCATTGCAGCTTTTGAGAAATTCTGAAAACAATGTTTCTACAATTAGAAAAATCTGATGCTGTTCACCCTGGTCATATTTATATTGTTAGCTCTAGGATCTTACAAATTCTGACAGTAAGAAATGTCCCTAGAAAAGCTCTGTTCCACATTATCAAAACCTTCTGCTCAGTCATTCCTATTTGTTTCAATATAATGCAGCCATGACCTCTACAGCAAAAAAAGGCAAAGTCAAATGTTTCTCAGTACTGGTTTACATTTCCCTGCCTCTTAAACTGCTGTTTCTGCTTTCCTCTGTTTGACTGTTACCCATGTTTTCATTCCTGAGCAATCACATACCTTTTATCTTTTTAGATAAACATGAACACATACTAAGGTCACTGCCCGGTGAGAAGTTAAGATTTTGCGTGACTGCCACCCAGTTGTACCACTTTTTTCCAATTCCCCCACTCCCACCTTGAGCCAGTCCCATCTCAGAAATGTTTCTTGCAGGCTTTTGGAACCGTTTGGACAAGTCCTGAGGCTGACTCACATCACACCTCGCTTACTAGTTAACCTAACCCAAGCACAGAGCAATGTGTTGGGTGGCAGCAACCTGCCTGGACTTCTGGCATGACTCACACCAAGCCATCTTGCCCACTCCTTTTCACGTCCTTGTTTTCATACTCATACCCTCATGAAACAAATGTACTCGTAGGCCTAAACCTGAACATCTCACCCACAAAAGCCACACCACTGGGAGGGCTTGAAGTAGTTAGCTGAGCCATATAGTCCTGCTGTTCTTTATGTTCACGACAGATATTTTCCATGCAGGTCCTCCGTGGATTCATACAGTTTGGTCAAAGGTAGCTTCTGCCTCATTTATACCAGTATGATTAGATGCAGTCCACACAGTCTGAATTGGTGTTGCACTGGGGCAAGTGAGATTGGAATCAGCTCTCCTGGTCTCACAAGGGTGTTTCTCCTGAGCTATGAGTAATGGCGGTGGGTAAACAAAATATTCTCCTTCATGTTGCAAGTGAGAATGGGGAGGTGAGGGAAGCAGATACTGACTTCATTTTAAATCGTTGCACCCGTTCAGTATTGGGTTTTTGCTCTGGAGGGCAGGATAACTGTATTGACAGTAAATGGTCAAATATTATAGTAACCTACTGTGTGTACAATTCTATGTCTCATGACCAAGTAATGTGTTTGTGCATGTGCATACTTATACATTGACAAAGTCTATTTCAAGGCATTATACCTAACAGAGGTAGAAGCATACACCTATTCACATTAAATCTAAAGTGTGTCTTACTTCCAGTTCATAGCAATAGCCTAAAAATGTTTGTTGGTCTTTACTGCTTAAACTGTTTCTCTCGTGGACAGGGTGGTGGTCCCACTTTTCTTTTGAGATGTAGTTACAGTTTACACTCCAAAATTCAAATTCTTTTTCATATAATAAGAAAGTAATTAAGAAAATGCACATGATATGAGAGGTTCTAGTTCAGTTCCTTCTCCTGCTAAAGAGGGTCCAAACTCAGGCATACAGACTATTCTGGCTCAAGTACATATTTGGAAAGAAGTTCAAGATTTCTTAAAAGAGGAAAAGCATTTCTTTGCATTACTTATTTAGTAAAAAAGGTATATCTAGAAGTAGTACTCAGAACTCGTCATCTCCTCAAAAAAGTGTCCTAAGCACTCTGTGTCTCCTCAATTATTTCTTTTGAAATAGAACCACTTCTGAACTGATGGAATCTGTACACTGAATGTTAGTTTAATAGACTGTTCTTATAATCCCTCTCTTAGAAACTAGGTCAACCATTTCTTGGTATGAACTCAATTTCTGAGATATTTTATGACAGCAGAATGATGATGCCACCATATTTCTTAAGCAATGTGATCACAGGATCATAGGGGTTGAAAGGGACTCCTGGAGATCATCTAGTCCAACCCTCCTGCTAAACCAGGTTCCCTAGAGAAGGTTGCACAGGAAAGTATTGAGATGGGCTTTGAATACCTCCAGAGAAGGAGGATCCACAATGTCTCTGGGCAGGTTGTTTCTGTTCTTCGTCATCCTCAAAGTAAAAAAGTTATTTCTCATGCTAAGATGGAACTTCCTGTGTTCCAGTTCACACCTGTTGCCTCCTATCCTGTTTCTGGGCACCATCAAAAAGAGCCTGGCTCCATCCTCTTGACACCCACCCTTTAGATATTTGTTAATGTTGGTAAGATCCCCTCTCAGTCTTCTCTTCTCCAGGCAGAACAGTCCCAGGTCTCTCAGCTTTTCCTCATAAGGGAGATGCTCCAGGCCCCTAATCACCTTTGTGGCCCTCTACTGGGCTCTGTCCAGAACTTCCCTGTCTTTCTTGAACTGGGGAGCCCAGAACTGGACACAGTACTCCAGAGGTGGCCTCACCAGGGCAGAGAGGAAGAATAACTTCCATCAGCCTGCCGGCTACGCTTTTGAGTGCACCCCAGGATACCATTGACCTTCTTGGCCACAAGGGCACTTAGATTATAGAAAGTGGTTTAGCAATCACTTTTGCCAGCTCCCTCAGCACTCATGGATGCATTCTGTTGGGGCCCATAGATGTGTGTGTGTCAAGTTTGCCAAGATAATCTCTAACCTCCTCGATCAAGGGGAAATCTTCCTTTCTCCATACTCTCTTACCTCCAGGGTTTGGGATTGGCCTGTCTTATCAGTAAAGACTGAAACAAAGGAAGAGTTCAGTAGCTCAGCCCTCTCAGTGTCCTCCATTACCAAGGGACCCACCTCATTCAACAGTGGGCCCACGTTTTCCCTAGTCTTCTTTGTTGATATACTTAAAGAAGCCCCTCTTGTCCTTGACTTCCCTCATTAGATTTAATTCCAAGTGGTCCTTAGCCTTCCTCTCTGCATCCCTGCATGCCCTGACAGTGTTCCTATATTTCTTCCAAGTGGGCAGACCCTTTTTCCACATTCTGTATACTTTCTTCTTCCATTTGAGTTTTTCCATGAGCTTCTTGCTCATCCATGTAGGTCTCCTGCCACCCTTGCCTGACTTCTTACTCTTAGGGATGCAGTGATCTTGAGTTTGGAGGAAGTGGTGCTTGAATGTTAATCAACCCTTTCTGGCCCCCCTTACCTTCCGGCATTCTAACCCATGGGATACCTCCAAGTAGGTCCTTGAAGAGGTCAGAGTTGGCTCTCCTGAAGTCCAGGGTTACAATCTTACTTATCTCTCTGTTTCTTCCACACAAGATCCTGAACTCCACTATCTCATGGTCACTGTAGCCAAGGCTGTGCCCAACCTTTACGTCCCCAACAAGTCCTCCTTTGTTTGTCATGCCATGACAAACGTACCACAATGGTCATGCCAAATTTTGTTGTTCTCATGATCATGAAAGAACATTTAAAGTATTGAATTCCCTGGAATATAGAGAGCGAGAAGGTTCAGATCACACATCCTAAAAGACCTAAGGCAAGAACCACTGACGTGTTTAGCACTGACATGAATGAAAAAGTTTCTTTGGAGGACAGGAAGAACCATTCTGGATTTGATGGAAAGTTACCCTCAAAAATTAGTCTTGATATACCAGAAAAAGAAAGTTTTGTCAGCATCCTTTTACTTTTTCTACTTTTGATCGTCAAATGCTCTCTTCGATTTTAAAGCTGTTACTTACTAAATATTGAACCACAGAGCAACAACAGCTCTCAAACATGAAAAATATCTTGTAACAGTTTTAGGCAGAGAGATGCAATGATGCTAAAAACTGTTGCATTGAATCTGAAATGCTGTATTTACAGTAACATTCCTGGTAAATTTTGAGATAGGATGCATCCATGAGAATGCTCTTTTTTTAGCTGTTCACAAATTGAAAAGAAAAAAGGGAAAAAAGTTATGTGACAAATCTAACACCTTTTACACTAACCTAAAAGGGTCTTTTCCAATGAGCTGACCTCTATCTCCCTTCAACCCATTCTGATACTGATTGAATTATAAAAAAATAAGATCGTTATGCTGTTTAGAATCTGTCATTTACAATTTCCTTCTTGTCCACACACTCTAAAGTTTAGAAAAAGAATGCATTCTGATTCTGTTCTGAGTAATTATCAATGGAGAAAAAAATGTTCCAGATGTTATTCAGTCCTGATTGTTTTACCACACTGCAGTGAGGATTGCTATGGGACATTCATTGCTGAATTCATGCTGAATGAAAGCATGGATCAATATTATTAAATGTTAAATGTAACCAAAAATGAACACAGGCAGAGACTGGGTAGAAGTTTTTTAATCAGTGTCTTATTTTTAAACATCACTGAATATCCCCCCTTCCAGATTATGGTTAGTACAGGAACTTAAAGTGTGAAGAGACTGGCTACAAGACTGGACCTGGTTCAATGAGGTGATTCATACCTCTGTAATAAGTGTTGATGGTTGAATCTTGGACCCATTAAATTCAATGTCAAGCCCAGTGATTTAGTCAAGTGCTACAGTTTTCTGTCTCTAGCAATCACATTCTCCATTTCATAAAAATTGGAAGAGGAAGGACTCTGGACATTAAATAACAGAAATACGACTGCACATCCACTGTTTTATGCAGCAATTAGGAGGAGGGCTCCTGAATCCCATTGACATATCCGGTTAAGAAGTCAGATTCAGCTTTTATTGCTGAACAGACCTTTCAGAAATTTAAAATTGGTTCACCCAGAGGTGAGATGATTTCTTAAATGAAGGGCCTCAAACAGAGCATAAAAGTAAGGGAAAAGGTATACCACAAAATAAGAGTTCCTTTTGATTCCACCTCCTGCAGAAAGAACAGTAGCAGGAAATAATGTTATATTCTTTCATTTAGGTCAGTTTTAGACTGACATAACACCATTCAGCTTGGTAGAGCTACTCCTGATTTATGATGAGGTAAATGAAAGCAAAGTCAGAACCCAAAAGCCTGTAATGTAGGCCACCTGTTTTGAAAGAACAACTGGACTAAGAAATGACATGTACTGTACATATAAGAAGCATATGAAAAGAGCATGGTAGGAGTAACAAACGCCTTCAATTATCCAGGCCTAGACTGGATTACATTAAGAGGAGGAAATAAGGCTGGCAGTATGTTTGTGGATCTGGGACAGGATTGCTTCCTAATTCAATATGTGCCACAAACAACCAGGAAGGAAACTGTATTAAAGTTGTGATTAAACACTGAAAGGGCATGATAGAATATCTTCCCTTCCTTTAAGAGGCAGGAGAGAAACAAAGTTTATAAGCTCAAAAGCTCATGAACAAACTAAGTGGAGAAGATGATGACAGGAAAAGTGAACCAGTTGCTGAATTTTTGAAAAATTAAAGTAGGAAACACTGCATACTAGTTTTCAAACCACGTTATATGCTTTGATACCACTAAAAACAAGCCATTGTAAATTCATAGACTGTGACAAAATCTCTAGTTTGTTTACAATAAAAGTAAAATTTGTAAGGAAGGTTGCAAAACCAAATAAAACAAATGCAGTCTCATCTACACTTGAGTTTTATAGGGATAGCTGTACTAAAAACTTTCATTGTGTGGACACAACTTATACTGCCAACATTTGATTTTTGCTAGAATGGCTTATATTGGCTCAACAAGTACAGTGACCTAGGAAAGCAAACTCAGTATTTTGCTGGTTTAACATCTAGCCCGGAACAGGGGCTCACCTCAATTAACCTTGCCTATCAAAGTGTGTAGTCCCAGCTAGTTATCTAGGCCATTCTGTAGTCAACAAAGACAGAAAGGTATTTCTAATGGAAAATAGTTCTCACCTGTATTAAATATCTACTTTATGATGGGTTCAATCTCCTCTACGGTTTTCTTCACTGAACACAAGAATACTGATGACCAAAATTAAATGTGCTGGATACTGTCATCAAATTTTCCAGCTAACTACACTATGCAAGGCTTTTAAAGGTGCCCAGATTACTTACAAAGAAGCAGATGTGACAAAAGAGATTGAGTCTCACAAGCTGTAGTATTCCATTACTATGGCTAGTTCTTGGGCTAGTTAACTTGTTGCTCTGATGGTATTTCATGACTGTGTGGTTCCACTACTTTGGGGTTCTGAGTTAGCCCTAGTGATGGTTGAGAAATCTCTGTGCAATATTACTTGTCATAGGCAGATCCTTCTGGCAGATAAACACCCCCACAACAGTAATGGAAGGCATATCTCTGAACAACACAAAGTGGGATTTTCAATGAGGACTCAGCTTAAATTGCTGATTGCATCTTGGTTCTTGCTAAAGATGGAACTCAGCTGTCCAGGAGAGCAAGTTCAAAGATCAAGCCTCCCTTTAGGAGTCCGTTCTACCATATGAGGTTAGAAGCAGCTAACACTAGCATTATGGATGCTGGGAAGAGAACCAGAGGCCTTGTGCCTCCCACTCATCTCCTGCCTTCCTACTGACATTTATTACTTGGATTGGTGGGAAACAGAAAAGAAAGAGCCAGAAAAGGAAAAAAATAAGACTTTGGGCATCAATTTGTGGGTTTGATAGGAATGTTTCGTTTGGATAAATAAGCAAGGAATACAGCTTCTTTAGTGATTGTGTTTCATAAGTAATTTTATCCTAGCTAAATTTTAATACAAAAATACTTATAATTTCTTTTCAAATTTAAATTCCAATAGGATAAGGTGACAAGATTTCCAAAGACACTTAGTGGATTTAAAGAGAAAATTTATTTTAATTTCAAGCCCAGCAGTTTCACCTCACTCTCCTATAAGATTTTAATCCTTCTCCTAGTGTCTTCCTACTTTTTTATGTTATATCTCACGTTGATTCATTGTCTTTCACCACCATTTTCCAAATCACAGTGATTTTGTTTCAGTGAATTTATCTTTAATTGTCCAAATTCTCTTAGACCACTGCACGTTATTAGGTCTTCTTAGTCACATTAGATCTTCTTCATAACTGAGCTAGGGACTTGAAAAAAATACTGAGGTGTTTAATCTTCTCCTAATGCAAGTCAGCATCATTACAATAGCTTTACTTTCAAAATAAGACAATGATTTCTGTCCCATTTGCAGCTCACACACTGTAGCTGCTTCCTTCTTTCCCTTGGGTTGCCAGATTTCACAAGGAAAACAAAGTGGCAAAATGAGACTATGAAAAATGGAGGTGATGGTGGACTGGGGGTGGTGAAAGGAAGAAGGACTATTAAAATGTCCATGCACAGAAATGAAGAGTCATAAAAAAATTACCAAAGAAGGCCAACAGCAGTAGAGGGAATTGAAGAATCAAACTGAAGAAAGAAAAATAATACACAAAAGAGACATAATTTGAAAATGAGTCAGTACTACTGTTAATAGACAGATGTGGGAGAATCCGTGACAAATGAGCTTGACTTTTGGCAAGAGTTTCAATTAATTTCCCTCAGCATAAAAAGATGTTAATAAACAGATATCTGAGACAATCATACAGATCTCCAAAGAACAGTGGTAGTCATTTGTCCCCTTACTAAGTGCTTGTTGATCAAACATCTGGATTCAGTACACAAGTAACTAGATGAAATGTGATAGCTTTTGTTTTAGAGGAAGCTGAGTTGCATCATCCTATGGTCCTTTCTAACTCTAACATCTTTGCTCCTATGAACCTGAGGTTTTCAGTGCTAGAAACATTCATTAAGCATCAGTTCATTAATGTGTTTAAACATGACTCCATCTTCAACCTGGAAAACTGCATTGGCAACAACAGGTTCAAGTTAAGCAAGTGCTTGACCACCCTGTTGAATGAAAGTATAGATGGCCTCTTTAACATTATGCTTCTAAGGTGAGATAAAAGACTTAGAAAGAAACATAGCCAAGACATGATCTGCTATGTACTTCAGACTTGATGGTGTTTTACTTAGTTTCTAGAGGCAGGAAGCACTTTTGCTGAAATGTACACTGTATGTAACACAAAATACCTGTTGACAGATGTAGCAGAATCATAGTCTATAACGCAGCATGTTGACACTCCTGTGCCCACTGCTCTGTATTATTTCTCTGCTCAAGAATTCAAGAGGAAATAAACAAATGAAAAATAGATTTTTCGTCCCTCAAATTAGTTCTATCTAAAGAAACAAACATTCTTTACACCTTCTATAAAACTCTTGATGTGTTTCCATAAAGGCGGTACCAATAGAAAAAGTTCTCTGTAAGTGCTTATGATAAAGACTGAAGAATGTTTGTTTCTATATTATAATTGAATATGAGCACAGGAGAGTTACAATGATTCTCCAGAAATACTGTTATCTGTGGCAGATTCAGAGAAAAGAGTAAAGCCTCTGACCCTTGGTCGAGTACCATTAAATCCACACCACGCTTTCAATCCAACATATATACACATACATGCCTTCATATGAATAAATACTTCAGATCAAACAGTCATCTTGAAAATATGTAAGAATATTTCTGTGGAACATTTCACATATCCCATCAGTAATCCTAAGCAGGAATACAGCCAAACCAAAAATATGCATGTTCTTTCCCACTTCTACTCACTTTTCATTGTCCTCAGTCAGTTATTATAATCAGAATGGCAAGTACTGCAGAAATTAACGTGGAAAATTATAAATCAGATCCTAAAAACCGTAAGACTGACATACAAATTTTGGGTTGGGAACCGCTTTGTATGCTTGTTTTGTTTCATTTTATGCATCACTAATATTATCCAGTATCAGCCATCAATAATGACAGCTTATTCAAAATAACTGCCACAACAAACTCCCATTTTTTACAACTTCATATCTGAAGTCTTCAATGGTTAATACTGGATAACATTAGCTGTGACATTTTCCTATACTTGCTATGAGTACCACAAGGGTAAGATACTTGTGATTTCTCATTTTTTTTTAATGGAAATGGAAATCCCCACCTTCTTGTGTACTTACGCAAACTAGACTCAAAAAGTAAAGACTGTGATAAGATTTACAAGATTGGAATAGAGTTATCCTGAGGTCTGTTCCTTTATTTGTCTCTGTGTCTATTTTTATCACAGTTATTGTGAACAGATTTTTATGGTCCTATTTTATTTTGAAGGGCAAAAAATGTTAATCCCAAAGGTTTAGGGTTTTGTTTTTGTTTTTGTTTTTGGAGGTGGTGGTGGTGGTGGTGTTTTTAATGAATTCTATGCATCACAATAATAGAGTATTCAAAGTGAATAAGTTCTGTCCCTTGCATTAATACAAACTCTGAAGAATTGTTATAAGACCCAGGGACCAAGATTTCCTCATGGTCTTTTCTGGAAAAGAAAAAAGACAGAAAACAAATCTGGCTTCTGCACCAATGTAGCATGTATATAATCTACTCAAATATGCACAGAATTTCTTGCAAAATTATGTGTTTTTTCCTTCCACACCTGATATAATTTTGACATTGATTTCATTATATTAATCCAATTTAAAACTGGTTGGCTAGTTGAATGAGAACAGAATTAGCAGATGTGATGAAATATATGAGGGCTGCTCCAAAAGTAATGCCACCTCTTTTATTATGTTGGCCTGTGACATCAAAGGTGGATGTTGGTGGAATGGCAATAGAGGTCAAACTTTCCCACCAATATTCTGTTACCCTTTGTTGATGTGTGACAGATGGCAGCAGAAAGTCAGTCTGACAAAATGGCGTCTGACGTGGAAGTGCAGATGAAGCAAAGATGTGGAATCAAATTCCTCCATGCAGAAAAAATTGCATCCTTGGACATTCATCAACACTTGCTGAAAATTTATGGAGACAAAAATGTGGGTGTGAGTACAGTGAGGTGGTGGGTGTTGTGTTTCAGCAGCAGCAACAGTGGATCATCTCTGCTGGTGCAGGTTTTTACAAGCATTGCATGCAGACTCTTGTACACTGCTGGTGAAAATGCATATCTAATGTTGACAACTGTGCTAAAAAATAATGCTTTGTAGCTGAGAATTTTCTCTATCAAATAGTGTTATTGTGCTCTTTGTAGCTGTTGTAGTTTCCAAGGAAAAAATAGGAGGCATTACTTTTGAAGCAACCTACTTATATCATATATTTGTATCCTTCTAATTGCATGTAGTCCTGTTTAAATTCCTTTAGGGAATTTTGGTAGCATTATTAGTCACAAGGAGAAACTATCCCAGATATTATTCAAAACACTTGATTCACCATGTTGCAGCTAGTATTGACCTGGTATTTTTTTTGAAAGTCTGTATCATATCAGCCAAATCTAGCTTTCTATCACTTGATCTCCAGAACACATTTAGTTTCTCTCTCACATTCACTGCAGTTTCTTACTTTTTTTTTCATTTCCATTTGTGCAATGTATGTGTGATTAATGTGTTGCATGTCATTCATTCTCAATCTCACCCTTTGCCCAGAGGGAAGCAAAAGACTACCATAGAACATTTTGTTTTTGTAGGGCTAGATGGGTCCATGTAACGTTTTTGTCAGGGAAACATCAGTGTAAGATGCACCTGGTCTGAACAGAAAATAGAATAATATTTGGGATAGTCTTTTGAGCACTCCATAGTCTTCCACTTGTTTCAAGAATACTGCCTCCTGTACAAACAACTGTTATGCTTTCTGTTATATTTCATCTGAGAGAAATTCTTATTTACCATCGCAAACATGAAGAAGTAATAGTAGACTCAGCAGTTCCCAGTATTTTTCCACTCTAGCAGAATCCTTTTACCCATTCCTTCAGTAGTATTAATATGGGTTTTTTGGAGGCTAAGTGTATTTTTTTTTTCCTCAAGAACAACTATAGACTTATCTGACTTGGAACGCCACAACGGGTGGACTGATTGTATACCAAAATCAAACCTCTTAAAGCAGGAATATTTGAGAATCAAAATGTTTTCAGAATGTTTAAAATTTAGTTATTTCTTTATGATAGTTTATAGCTATCATAAAGTTCTTGTGTTATTTCTCTGACATTGTGCTCATTCTGGTTATTACATTTATGACAGCATATTTTTCTACTCAACATGTGGTATACTGTCAAGCAGGATGTTCTCTCATCTCTCAGTAGGTATGGAGGTCTCTTCACAGCAGTTGAGCTCATACTCTCAGATCCATAATCACATCTTACTTTAGACAGATAGTAGGAGTGATTACGTTCATAGAATGGCTTGGGTTGGAAGGGACCTCAAGGATTGCCAAGTTGCACCCCCCCTGCCACAGGCAGGGTTGCCAACCACTAGATCAAGTACTAGATCAGGCTGCCCAGGGCCCCATCCAACCTGGCCTTGAACACCTCCAGGGAAGGAGCATCCACAACCTCTCTGGGCAGCCTGTTCCAATTAGCAGGTGTAACACTGAATTCCCTTAATAGTCCCTAGAGAAACACAGACACGTTAAGAAGGTAGTTCAGATTTTAAGGAGAATAAGGTTTCTCTGTAGGTGCTATGGTTTTGTTGTTTTTTTGGGGGAGGGTTGTTTGGTTGGTTAGTTGGTAGGGTTTCTTTTGAGGGTTTTTTGTTTGTTTGCTTGCTTGCTTGTTATTTTTTTTTTTGGTTTGTTTTGTTTTCTTCACAACACAGGAGATCACAGACCACTACAAAGTTAGGAACAGATTGATCAGAAATGGTACTAGAAATCTTCCATTTCCTACTACTGTTGATTTTTGATAATTTTTCAAACTGTAAAATGTTACAGAAAAGCTCCATTCCAAGTGCACAATTAGGGGGTAAATGCCGCTCTGAAGATGCATCATTTGAAAAACAAAAACCATTATGGCAGTAATACTGCTAAAATCAAATGATCTTCCCAGTCCATATGGTAGCCGGGGTCAAATTCATGAGCAAAACAATTCCATTTTAACTGATCTGGATGTTTCACAGCTGCTCTGCCTTCTTGTTACAAAGCAAATATAGTGCACCAGTGAATCTGATGCCAAGTGTAAATCTTATAAATATGAAATAGCCCAGAGGGTCAAATTCATCCCTGACTGAGATGCATTAACTTTATTCACTGCCTTATACCTCTTGTTTTATAACTTAGCAGTGGTGTCACTATGTTTGGGATGTAGTGACATAATAATGATAGGAAAAAAGGCGTGAAATAACAGTGATCAGTCAGGCTCTCCATGCAAGCAATCGAAATTTTTAATGACTAAATGTATTCACGTAGCAGCCTCCAGCTCACACTCTGTCTGGGATCACTTACATGATGGGAAACACATCACAGTCAGCTGTTATTTTCAGCACCTTCTTGATCTAGCTGTAACTTTTAATTTTGACACTGTATGCTACTCCCCTTAACTGGCTTAACCCTAACCCATACAATGGAAGGATCTGTTTCTCTTTATGCTTCTTGTCCTAGGTGGAGATTTGTTTAGTAATGAACAAGGACTTGGATTCTCCATAAAAACATGAGAATATATTAATCAGTTCACTTCTGTGTGTGGAAAGGGTGGAAGGGACCAAATTTTGTATGAAAGTTATTGACTGGGACTGTTTAAATCCATTATTGGTATTATCAAGCTCTCTGTTCACTTGAAAGAAAAGTTCAGATTAATTATATGCCCTCACTACATGTTCTTACTTTTCTAATAGCCCAAAGATAGAACTAGGGTTTCTTGCATACTGTTGCTGTCAATGCATAAAAGATATGTTTCTACAATAGAAGAGAGCAGAAGGAACTAGTTTCAGACCCAGATATTAGTTTTGTCTTAAAAGATGAAAAGGTCAGAACCTCCTGTCCTTCTACACAGGTGCTCAGTTCAAGACTATGCAGGAATAAAGCTTTCTTAAACTCTTGAAATGAAGCTTATGTGCTGTGGAAGTCTTGTACCATGGCGAGATGTGTTTTCTGTGATACAGCACAAGAAGGTTTTTCATACATATGCAGTAGCCTGTGGTACCACTGGATGGCAATGGTAACATTTGTCACTAACACTTTTAACTCTTCTCCAGTCACTGTGATCTTCCTTGTGAAGAACTTCAGTATTCAGGACCTGGTTTTCTTCCAGAGAAGATATTGAGAACTTTTCCACTGCTGTCTGCCAGAGCAAGATTAGACTTTATATCTTTTAAAGAATGGATAAGTACTGCCCAGCTTTTTCCTTTGTTGATACTCTGCACAATGTAGGCTGGGAACTTCACAATTTGTATTGCAGGCTGTTGAGCCTTGGAAACTTGATCCTATATGTAAGAATGACATATATGTCTGTCAGGTCCTGCCATTTATAACTCTTCTCCAGTCACTGTGATCTTCTGTGCAAAGGACTCCAGCATTTAGGACCTGCCAGCATCTTCCTGTTCAAAAGAGTGTGCTAAGAGTGGGAATCACCAATTATACATTAGTTGTTCATAAAGGTTCAGTTCAGGAGATACGAAGATTTTCAATGGCTAATTAATTCTTGTTCACATCTATGCAGCATCAGGAAGCATGTTAGCACGCTTATGCTCTCAGTTCTGGGATCAAGTACATAAACAATGCTGCTTTTGAGGTTTACAGATCTGCAATTTATAAGGGTTTTGGCATTTTCCAGCTACTAAGAGACATATCTGAAGCCTGTAAGTGCAGGGAGACAGGGCTGCTTACTCCTGTTGTGCCGCTGTGAGCTCAAATATTCTCTGCTGCAAACAACAACATCCAATATTTGCAGCTAAGATTTGCAGTGGTTATTTTCTACCAGTGTCTGAATTATGTCTATTCTTAAAAGACAGATAGAACTTTCTATCTGTAAGCCAGAAAATTTGGCCTTATGAATAATTAAAAGTAACAAACATTCAAACAGAATAGGTTGAATATGAACATTACATGTTATTTTATCATTGGTTTTGTATTTTAGCTCTTTTCTTCTGTAATTAATTAGAGAGAGTTTCAGCTATGACTTAATCTATCTATTGAAAATGTCTCCAAATCTAAAAACTGAAGTAAGTTTGTTTAATGTTTCTGAAGACAGGGAAGAAAGCGAAATATTTGTGTTAAATGTTCCAGATAGTTATCATATTATCTGCATTATTGTCAATGCAGAAAGGTATGCACTTCTGTGATGAGATTCATCTGACCTGTTTTACAAATCTCCCTCAAAGGAGGTGGACTGTACCTAGAAACATTTAGCTCCGCTTACTGACTGCAACATCAGCGCCTAAGGTGAAGTAATGGGAATCCCACTGTTCCTTTCTGTTGCTTTTTGGCTGTAACAGAAGACAAGTACAGAATGGAGGAATATTTCATAAAAGAGTGCAATGGCTAGATACTGCTGGTACAATGTTAGCGTTGGAAGTTTCTTTATCTTGTTACAGGGGAGATTGTTTCCTCTGTCAAAATGTCTAATTTTAAAGACAGCACTCCACAGGTGTCTTTTATCTGTAGGATTATACAGTCATTCAGGTGGGAAGGGACCTCAGAGAAGCCCTAGTACTGTCTTCTTCTCAAAACAGGATCAGCACTGAGTTGAGATCAGTTTGCTCAACCCTTTGCCCAGCCTGGTCTTGAAAACATGTAAGGATAGAGATTCTAAAATCTCCTCAGGCCTATGAGAGTTTTATTATTCCCATAGTGAAAAAAAAGCTTCTTATCCAATTTTCTTATATCTCTACATCCTGTTTGAATTTATGACCATTGTCTCTCATCTATCTACTATACTTTCCTATAAAGATCTATCTTCTCAGTAACATCCTCTTTGATATTGAAAGGATCCTATCACATCCCAGCAAGTCATCTCTGTTTCAGGCTGAACAAACCCATCTCCTTCAGCCTGTCCTAGCAGTGCAAGTGCTCCAGCCCCCAGAAATCCTGATGGCGCTCTGCTGAACATGTTAGATGGCCCTCATGTCTGATGGCTCTCTGTCCAGCATGTCAGCACTATGCTTGTTCTGTAGGCTCAAAACTGAACAAATTATTTTGGAAATACATTTTCAAGGTGAAAGCTATCTGTTTTGACCTACATACAACGGTGAAGAACTGAAATTCCTTCCCCAACTGCCTCATGTCTGGTGTCTGAGCCTAGGTCTGAGATAAAGGTGCAGACAGGCAACGTTTTATTTTGCTTTCTATGTGGAAAGCGGAAGTCATCAGAGCTGTGGAATTACCAGATAGCCTTTATGATGATGGAGGGAAAAAGGGCAAGGAAAGCTAATGGAATTTGTCATTGTTACAAATCAGCAGAAATTACCTTTTTGGTGTGTAAAGTAAGAATGAAGAAACAGTGTCTTTGAGGACACCCAGACCACCGGCCTTGCTCAAAACAATGCCTCAAAGAAAATTCGAGAAAACAGTCATGGAGACTCTGCAGATGAAACACTTTACTACCGTGGAAATGAGCTCATCTCTGAAGTGGAAAGGGACATGTGGAGCAAAATTGCACGCTACTTCCACCTCACTCTCAGACAGAAAGTATAAAACAACACAACTTGAAACTTGTCTTCCATAAGTCATTGGGGAATTCACATTGCCTAACTGTAGGTCAATGCCTTGTAAACTTCTGCATGTGAACTAGTTATCTAAAATCCCCTAACTGTTACTGAGGAGATATAGACAGCCTTCTTGGGCACAGCACTTCTTATCCTAGAGTGGGTATTTAGAGGTCACGCTGTTAATTGCAGTTTATGAAACTGCACATTTTGATTGTGAGGAGATCACTGGGTGCCTTATTCATCTGTGTACCTCTAGCATCTAAAGTAAGGATTTTTAGGGGCTTTTAACAGTTACACGATTTAGTGTTACTTCATCTGCTTCTCAAAATGAAGACCTAAGAGACAGGGAACAGGGAAAGTGAGGAAGTAGAGTGAGCATGAGAACTGGGAATGACAGAAAAGGAAATGTGAGAAGTCAGGAGGAAAAGCTTGTTGATGGAAAGAATGAGTGGAAAAGGTGAATGAGAAGTGGACAAAAGTTGAACTCGACTATACCATTGTCCTGTGTTATTTTTAAGTCATGGGACTTTCTTTTTTTTTTTTTTTTCCTATTAATCTAGTTTTCTTAAATGTTTTCCTTCAGCTCCCTCAGTGCCTGAATGCAACCTTCCTCTTTCCTCCCACCCCTTCCATACACTCATGCTTGCCTCCTCCCACACCCAGGATGCTTGACCTTTCACTGATATCTGTCATAAATTAGCTGACCTGGGGCAGAACTTTAATCACGAGAGCAGGCTGTAAGGAAATAGATTGCCATGCAGAATTGTGCAAGTTTGAATGTACCATTTTAGTCCACCCAGAAATGCTGAAAATGCATCTTTATTTAAAGTAAAGGTTGTTTGCAACAATATGAGAAAGAGGCTGAAAAATTATTTCCAGTCAGAGGAAAGAGCATCCCACAGACTTTGTGGGCAGTTTTTTCTCAGCCTTTAGCATCAGAGGAAAATGTACTTGTGATAAACTATTTGAGTTCAGCAGATTAGCCACCTGGATGATGATTTTCAAGATCAGATCTGCTGGAGAAGGATAGGAGTATAGCACATATTTCCTGTGAGATGTGAAAAATACTGTATGTTAGATATTCATTTATCATGAGCTAGAACCAGGTCCATTCAGTGTTGTACTCACAAGTCTTCATCAGTACCTATGCAACTGTGCCATTTTTATATTCTATGATTGTATTCTATGTAGGTAAACTCTAGCATTTACATTGCAGTTGCTACAGAGTAGCCTGAAAGATGGGGAAAATACTTCATCTTGTTTGTAGAGAAATAACAGAAGTAGATTACAATAACTTCCTTGGGGTGATTTAAGGGGGAAGATTTTAACAGGTAATTCCTCAAGCCTACAGTGTATACTCCAATATGGTACCCATCAAGGTCACACTATATATTCTTAATTAAAATGTTAACACCATCTGCCCAGTTAGCTTACTAGTTTGTAGTGGAAAGCCATTCTGAGTTCTTCTAGTACTCTCTGAAAGAAGAGGGTACAGAGTCTAGACTTCTCTGTAATTAACATGAAACTCAGCCTGGGCTGAGTTTGTCCCCTCATTGTCTGTTTACCTGTTCCAACCACTCTCCTGGATGCTGGGTTCTGTATACTGGAGATCAGTGAGGACAATAAATGAATGAGGGTTAGACTGGAAATGAGGCCATGTTCCTTTCCCAGACTGCTGACTATCTCTTCTGAGATCCTACAGATTAGTCAGACATTCTTGGTACAGAAAATGTTGTCAACATGGGTATACCTTGAAGGGAAGGTGGTCACTTATCTTTTCAGGTATCTCTGTACATTCTTAGCACTTGTAAAGAAATCTGACGAGGGCTGGGATTCATATTTAGAAAGAAGGATTGGGTGAGGGATAAAAAGTAGGTTGGTTTGCTTTGAATAAAGCTTGAGCTTGAGAGAGCTGAGGAGATACTTCATCTTCATTCCCACAGAAGTCATGTGTGAGATAGAAGAGATAGAGATTTCATTGGACTTGGTGGAAAAAATTGATCTAATATAGTTGAGTTAAACTGTGAATTTATGGAATGGCTCTCTGAAGTAAAAAAAAATAAAAACAAAAACAAACCACCTTACAGATCATTCCTTCTTGTTAACAACTCCTGCCCACAATAATTAATGACACTTGAAACTAAAAAATATAAACAAGCAAAAGCTGATACTTTTCCCCCTAATCTGTCTGAAGAAACCTGTCAATGGTGAAACATAGTGAGAATTTCTAGGTCTGAAAGTTAACAGATTTCTTATTTCTGTTTATGATTATATCAGTGCAAATCTGCAATGTTTCAATTCAAGTCTTAGCGCAAAAATAAGGCCCATAAATTAGGCCTTAAAGAAAAACAATTGGTAGGTAAATGGAGTTATCCAGTAGTGAACAAGCAGCATTTTGCATCAAGTTCATAAACCATTGTCTCTAAAGCAAAGGGCAAGACTTCGTAATTGCAACCTCTGTTCCAGCTACGTGTACTGTTGCTTAGACATAGTCTACGCTGAATAACAGAGTATAGACATATTTTCTAGCCATCAAAGCAACCCCTAGGCCCTGTTCGGCAGACGTGACATCAGAGAATTTGTTGAATCAGTCCCACTGATGGCAGTGTCTGTGGTTATATATAATGTTTATACTTCCCAAAGAAGAAAAAAATATGATGCAGACTAAAATCTCTCACATGCCTTCAATTACATCGACACTGACTACAGAAGCGCTCCTTATTTTCCATGCTTCTGAGTGATGGTTTGAATTCAAACAGTGGAGTCTAGTCTTAACTTTGATGTTTCAAAAGCTCGAAGAGAAACCATGCAATCAAAAAAAAAATCTAATTAAAAGAAAAATGATGAGATCTGAAAAAAGTCGTAGGATTCAGGAGAGGGGGAGGGAGGTATGTACTAAACGCTTGATTTTAACTCCAGAAGTTCCCTTTTAAAGTAAAAATAAATAAACTAAAAAACTTTGTTTTAAAAAATTCATTTTTTTAAAGATAGTGAAGAAAAATTTGTGTAACTACATAGAAAAATAGAAAAATTCCAATTTAGAATTCCATCATGAAACGACACCATTCTAATTTCTCCAGGCCACGGTTTGTTAATATTCCACAAAGTCCCAGGATGCAACTATAAGACAGCATTCAAATCTATGAACATGAGGCAATCATGCTCAGCAGAGTATAACAATAATTATAATAGAGATTAAATAAAAATAATTAGAAAAAGTTCATCTAGTTTTGATGTATTAATTATTCTGACCCTGTTCTATTCAGAGTCTAATTATCTGGTTCAGTGAAAATGCCAAGATTTCTACGACTCATAAAAATTACATTCCAGTAATTATGTCAGCAAACTAAGCAGTATTCATTTACCATGCCTTTTTATGCACACATTTGAATATGCTTTTTTAACTGTTTTTGCTCTTTGTTCCTATTCATAGGAAATAATACCTGTAGAGAAATTTGAAAGTCAGTAGCACTCTAAACGTAATGTGCAATTCTTGCTGATATTTTTCTTTTGTGAAGCTTCTGTAAGTCTTATATAACCTTTGTTTAAAAAACATGAATTAAAGTTCACTCTTCAGTTGTTTCAAAGAAGCATTTTGAAGTCTGTGTTGTATTCAAAAAAAAAAAAAAAGAAAGAAAGAAAGAAAGAAAAAGAAAAAGATTTTAATGTGGCAACACAAAACGGAATTTCTTTTCAAAGATCTTACCCGTAACAGAGACTACAAACCTGAAGTGGAATACCAAATATTTGGCCAGCTCATCCCCACAATGACCATGGTACAACCTTCTTTCAGAGGGACAGAATTTCATACTAGTGTGTCCCTTTCTTTGTCTCGTGCATAAGCAAATAAAACACCTCTGCTTTGTTCTCAGAAACACAGTGCTAGATGATACACATTATTAAAGCTCAATAAAATATGAAAAAATCTCATTTAAGTGAAGATCCAAACCTTATTTCAGTGGGCCTGAAGTGACATTAAGACTGCCTTTTCACATAGAAAGGATCTTATTTTCATCATAGGGATGCTGGAGTCCAGTTGGTGTTATGTAATTTTGAACGATCTAATTTTATCTAACATTACAGCCTTGTCCCGGTACTTCTTAAGCTGTCATCCTCTATCCAGATAAAATTATGTAGTAAACCAGAGGTCACCTCTCAAGAGTCCAATAAAATCACTTCTAGGTTAAGAAAAGGATGCAAATGGATCACAGTATATTACCGCAGAAAGTAGTATAGATACTGTGTGAACGGAAATCAGACAGAAACCAAAGCTTTCAGCAATAAGGAAAAAGCTTCCTTATATGAAATTTATTTGCACCAAAAGGAAACAGTCTAATGGTCATTAGACTTGTCTACATACAATATAAGAAAAACAAAATGTCTCAACACAAAATGTTGCAAATATTCAAATGATTTAAAAATAAGTTCTTCAGATCATACTCTGTGATCTAAATTATTTAGTTTTCAATTGTTTTTGTTTCACCTGAATAGAAAAGGATTACAAATTCTTACACTTCCTTTCTTTCTTTGCTTGTTTTTCTCAGGAAAAAGAAGATAATGGTAAGCTGATGTCCCTCAACTGTCTCCTAGAGTTAGCCTGAAGAAAAATCACACATATTTGGTGGATTAGTGTTTCCATCTGCTGTTGCTAGCAGTGGTTGTCTGTTTGCAGAGGTGATCAAGCAGGACAGGAACCTAAGAGAAGAAGAGGTCCCAAAGGCTTTTTCTACCTTTTCTTGTGTGCAGTTACACAACTGTAATTTATACACCTCTTGTAAGTGGAAACTCATTTGTCTGCCTCTTCGTTACAGATTTACTGAAAGCTGACATTTTCCTTTAGGAATACGAAATGCATAAAATATGCTAAAATTTAACTATTCGGTTCACTTGCTATTCTTTTCATGAATGCATCTTAGGAAAATTCAGTGTTTGTAATTTTTTTTAAGGCTTTCTTCATAGTGTAATTTCAAGTACACAGTTTTCTGTTTTACAGTCTAAAGATTTCCAGCTGGTACAAGTCAATCCTAAATCTATTTTCTAAAATAACTACTGATAGCTACTGATAACTACTTAGCTCTAGAATAACTATGATATTTTCTGTTTTGCGAGCAATGACACTGGATTTATGCTTTTTTTTTTTCTCTCCATGCTTTCTTCTTTATTGGAGGTTGAAAGACCTTTTAACTTTGGTCAAACCTAATGAACCATGAGAGAACATAAAATGTTACAAGGAAAAGATCTTAAATACACAGCTCTTACTTCATTTCTGCAATTGCTCCCTGTGTAGTATTTCTAACTATTTTTGAAATGTCACAATAAACTATGCATCACTTTGGCATAGCTACCTAGGCTTTCACTTCTCTTGCTTTGGAAGGAAAAAGCTCTGGTGCATATCCAACAATAAATAAATGGATCAATAAAATAAAATAAAATAACTGCCTTCAAAAAAGATTTTATTTTAATTGTATCTTCTGAAATTTGAAGTCTTGCTATGGGCATATGAATGTATTTCAGGTGGAGAAATATATAGCTGTGTTGAGAATTTTAAGTACAAATGATTGAAAGATAACTGTTGTATTTTGGAAGACTAAACTTGTGCTGTTGTCATGTCACCTGAAAGACTGTCTCATGTAAAAGACTGTCTTAATAAAATAAATTCTTAATAATAATTGTTGAATTAGAATAAATAAATGTACCTTTCCAATGACTTCCTAAATCACAGTTTGATTTGGAAATAAAGATGTCAAGTGTCCTGATAAATGAAATATCCTTTGTGTGATATCGGTAGAACAGGTGCGTTGAACTTAAACTTCAATCTCTATTTGATGCATGTTGCCTGCATGTTGCTGCTCCTGGGTATTCCTCAAAGATCGTGTATATACTGTGCAGAAAATGTGAGAAGAGTAGGAAAAATATTACATATTTGATGTATTCTGGCTTTTTTCATTTAGTGTTGGGGCAAGAATGAAAAAAATAGAGCTTTATATTCTTCTCTTTCAAAAGACACAAGGCAAGGAGAGGGGGAGAGGGAAAGAAAGACTGGAGAGAAGTGAAGAGAGAAAAGAGAAAGGGAGAAAAGGAAAAAGATTCTCGTTGGTATTATCTCCATTACAGGGAAATGTTTCTAACACAAATGGATTCAGAAATCAGTGAATATTTTCCCACACTTCAGTAGAATATTTTACGTTTTTGTTACTGTTTAACAAAGAAATGCAATACAAATCATATTTTTTGGCAATCAAACATACATGTAATACGAAAGGAGCAAAGAAAATGTAATTCTTTACTATTGCATAGAAAAGCTAGACTATTTTCTACTGAAATGGTAACTTTCTGAACAAAAAATGACCAAAATAGCAAACCAAGGTCTCTCTCCTTCTCTCTGTCTCTTTAGCTGAAAAGGCTAAAATCATCTAGCAGTACCTATGTCAGACCACAGCATTTTGATTTAGTGTAGAGACGTCAACTTAAATTATTTCTATGGATAGTTCCCTTATGAGAGGAAAATTATCTCCATCAAAAAAGTGTATCAGATGGGTGGGCTGCAGCTATCAATTACCCTCTGAGTACAAGCTTTGGCTAAATCTTGTTTGCTGCTTATTCCCCCATGGGCCAGAGGTTAACCTGTTAAGTTGAGAACTGATCCCAAAGTAGACATTAATGTCTTAATGCATTTAGTGGCTGTGGATCTTTTTGGCGGCAGGCCCCTGAGACTGTATTGTTTCTCATACTTGACTAGGTCACCAATTGCAGAGGGCACCTGGAATGCTTGAATAAATATGGCTCGGTTTACCTTCTTCCCTCAGTTATTATTTCAAAGCTATATGTCTTTCTACTGTTAGAGAGGTTCATGTGTCATGAAATATTTTCAAGGTACCAATAAGAATAATACAACTGCTCTTTGAAGTGGTGTGGCCCGCCTGTAGTTGTGTTGTTTCAGGAGTGGATATTGTAGCTTTTCAGAACTGTAATTTTATAAAGGGAAATGATTTGGGTGTCACCTTTCTCTGCATTACACTTTAGTAGTGTCAATGGGCGAAAATGTTAAGCGTGTTCACCACGGGTCAAATTTCAATGTCTGGCTCTGGTTTTACCAGCCAAGACTCTCAATTAACATTTTTTTTTCCTCTGGCACTTGCATTTAGATGTTCTACTAGGTAAGGATAAATTCCAGGATTAAATCATCACAAAATAGGTGAGACTGCATAGGTGCTTAGCATATTGCAAAAGCTTTGTAGTACTTTTCCATTTGATGGATTGTGAGTTCTACAAGCTGATAAAATATTTTTACTGTAAAATTTCCTGTATAGGGACTTGGAGAATGTTGTTGTTGTGTGATGTCAGATCTTAACCCTTGCCCAGTCATAACCTTGGGTAAAGAGAACCACAGATGGTCTATGGATACCACAGTTCATATCTAGTACAGCTTTGCCTCTTTAGGTGAGTGGAGAGAATTGAATGATTGTCTTTCACACCCACTAACACTTCTGCCAACTTAACTCTAGTGTTTCTAGCTGAAATAATTGTTTTCTGAGGCAATTAGGACAAAGAAGAGCAAGAAAGGTTTGCAAAACTGTGCCAGAGAGTCTAGGCCCGTTGGGAATTAAAAAAAAAAAAAAAAACACAGAAGAATTACACTAAAAACTCGTAAAAGGATTTAACCACAAATTTCACAACCAGAACTATGTCTACAGGTATTTTATATCAATTATAGTGGCTGATGATGAAAGAAAATTACACTAAAAATAATCAGACTTGAAGGAAAACAACAGTCGTATGGACTAAATAAATGGGAGACGATGTCTGTGAAAGCCCTGTAATGAGGGGCTGCTCTTCTAAAGCACTGTGTTATCTTCCTGCAAAGTCCCAAGCTTCTGACTTAAAAGGACTCAGCTGCTCATGGGTGATATCAACCTTTAGCTGGATCAGTCCCAAAATGAGCCACCCAAGGATCAGACCACACTGTTTGCAGCCAGGACTGTGCATGCATAGGCAATTACTCCAGGAGAAAGTGATGAGAGAAAATGTAATGTAAACTCTGCACTCAGCCAATAAATCTTACAGTAGCCTAATTTTTCTAGGACTGATGCCTCAAGCAATAGCTGTGTGGGCTGAAAAGGAAGGAAGGGGAAAAAAAGTCTTGAAGTTTCTAAAATTCCCTTATCCTGTTTATCAGAATAGCACTGCTTCTCCTAAATTTTGATCTTTTCTTTGGGGATTTTGGTCTGTAGATGAGGCTTCAAAGCCTTTGGGATACTGGAGGAGATGTCCTTGTCCAAAAGTAGACCTGAAACACATATTGTGCCCAAATGCAACTAATTTACTAGTGTAATCTCTGAGTCAGCAGCTGCTGCCTGTTGTCAGGTGACTTTTCTATCTCTGACCAATGTCAGGTAATTGAGGTTGAGAAGTAAAATCTTTCTTTTTGAGTCATTCTTTGCTTTCTACTGGGGTATTGTATATTCAACATTTTTAAAAGTTGATCAGCTCATCTGCAATCTGCTTGTGATCTATATTCACATAAGAAAAATAAAGCTAGTTGCAGTCTTCAAACTTACAATCCCTTTGCCTCTACTGGAGAGGAATGTATGATATGACTTCACCTACCTCAATCCATGAGGAATTCATTGTTTTTTGATAGTGCTCATCAGGAGGAGTGAAAACTGGAAAGGTGAAGAAATCATAATAATCTCAAAGAACTGAGATTGATTCTGATAATCAGAGAAAAATTTGAACAGCTGTTTGCTTTGTCTGAATGTCCCCATAGACTCTTTCTCCGTCAGATCTACTTTGTCAATTTTTTTCTTTAAAAAGAACAAGAAGTCTTCCACTAACAGCTTTGCTGGCATCTAGTTTCAGTCACTTAAAAGAAAATTTCAGTAGATATTTTGAGAAAACATTTGATGAAAGATTCTGTTAAATAGATTTTAAAATATATTTTTGCTTTTGTTAGATTTTTTTTTTAAATTTCCTTGAAAAAGTTTGTCTGTTTCAATTAAAATAACTCTTTGGAGAGGAAAGAAATGTCAAACTGGAAATAAATCCTCCAAATCTTCCAACAAAAAGACAAGAAATCCCCTGTAGCTCTTAGTAGAACATCAAGCATATGATCTTTTTTAAAATAGACAAATTCAATAGAGTCAATGCTCAATTCATATAGTATCTGCACTATATTTATTCTCATTTATTCCTACTGACATACAAGGTTGAATCAGCAAAACTCCCTTCCCTGTACTAAACTAAACTTTTCTTTATTGCTAAGTCTCACCTCCAGCTCAAAACTACATAGGGGGACACTTAATATAGATCATGTAATGCATCAATCATTACTTGTCCTGCTGTGGTAACCAATTGTGAGTCTTAGTCCAAACTTGCATAAGTTAAGTGCATTAAATTCATATGCTTAATTAATGGCATTGTGCCTATATGGACAGTTACTGTGGTTTAAAAACTACTTACCTGAGTATAATTAAGCCAGTTTTGCTATTAAAATTAATAGCCAGAATAAGCTTGATTTTAATGATATCAAGTTTATTGAAGAAGGTGGAAGGGAATGGGAAATAAAACAAATCAAAACTTTGGCTCTCATTGTCACCTACCTTTTCAGGAAGGTGGGAATTTTTTTCAGCCTTCATTGGATTTGTTGTGACATAGCAGTGAATTACTCAACTACTACTGAACTATCATGAATTACTCAACTATTCTGTGATTGTGGGATAGTTAATTACTCAAATTTTTCATATCTTTAGTTTTTCTTGGGAAATGGTAAATTAATTGATAGACCTTAAGTATCTATTGCAGCATGCAAGACTCGAGGAGCATTTTCAATCTCTTTATTAGCAGTGGCACCCTAAAAAGTCTTAAGCTTTTTTACAAAAACAAAACAACAGCAACAAACTAACCAGTAAAAATAAAAGTAGAGCAAGGTATTTCTGTTAGTGATTGTGCCACAAGCCACCATTCTTGTCAAAATGTTTAGTCCTTATCTCTCAGTCTCTTCTATACCGTATTTGTGGTGTTACATTGTGGACAAAAAACATTTTATCCATTTAGACTTAAATAGCACTTTTTGTTTTTCACTTGCAGTGACATTTTGACTGCCTATTTTTCAAAATAATCAGTTGCCTGTTCCGGTCTTACTGACAATCCCATATCAGCGTGAATTGCAAGATGAAAAAAGCAGTCAGGAGGGACGTGGCAGGGGAGAGCTTCTCAAGCCTCACAGCCCCAAGCAGGAAGGTATGTTTAACCATCCCCAGGAGCTTCATCTACCAAAGGGGAGGAGAAAGACAAGGCAGTGCCTTAGCTTCAACTTTGAAAATGTCATGGTGGATTTAGGTACCTAAATCCCTTTAATAACCCATCCCAAAGTGATTTGGCTGAGGTCATAAAGACATTTTACAACAAATCAGGGAATGAAGCCCAGATGTGCTATGGCCTATACAGACATCTCAATTCTTGTTCTAGGTTTCCCCCTTTCCCCTGAACTCAGTGAAGATATGCCTGCTATACTGTCATAGCCTTTCCCTAGCATCTCTATAAAGACGGGCAAAACTTGCAATCTCCATCTTTGGTAGTTTAGAGCATCAAGGATCATCACAAAATTACCATGGGGGACAGGATTTGAAACAACAAAAACAACAGCGAGAGTGCGGAGTTTTCTCTCTTTTTCACTCCCAAGGCGAGGAATTTTTACAATACCCTCTGGAGTTCCCCTGGCCTCAGCATCAAACATAGAGTGCAGCAGCCAAGAACAGGCCCACACCCTGAGCAACTTGCCAGCAATAATTAATTAACTAAGGAGCAAACAGCAGCAAATATTCCCTGCATAGGATCACACAGTTTCATTTGGTTACATTCCAGCGATTGGAAGGTCACTCCATCTCTTTGTTTTGTTTTAATGCGTGGGTGTATTTGTTGTTGTTGTTGTTCTTGTCATTGTTTTTCTTTAAATCTAAACTCAGAATCTGTTTTAATAACCTAAATCCCAAAGCTGAGTCTTGGGAGTGAACACAGAAATCCAGCAACTTAATATCTCTTGCTAAATTTGAAGTTGCAGTGACCCATCACCATTGTTTTAGAGTGATTATTGCTCCTGCAGCAATTTATTGACAGCAAGAATCTGCTCCCACAGTGAGTACTTCTGGAAGCATTGCTCCTCAGCAGGTATTTTGACATAGCTGTCTGAAGAGACTCATGAGGGACTTCAGCAATTTGTTGTCAGTCTGTCTGATGCTGCTGCTACCTAGCAATAGTGTCCTCCAGAAGCCTCAAGTGTCCAGAAGTACTCTTGTCAAGGCTTTGGAGCTGTGCTTGTATGTCATTCCTAACTCAGAGGGAGAAATACAAATGATGTGTTTTTGTACTTACTTTGTGCACAGAGCTCAGTCTAGTGGGTATTTTCAAAGCACTCGATCTCAAAGCATAGCTGTCAAATTAGGAGTAAGTATTACAGTTCCATTTTGTATAAGGACTTCCCAGTTAGAGCGCACCCCACTGCCAAGGACCTAAAATAATTTCTGCCCCCACTCCACATCTCTCATTTAAAAAACACAGTCTCTAAGTAGGAGATTATGGGGAGCAGCAATATCCCTTGAGGAGTGCTCCAGCATTTTACGAGACACACAGGAAGGCTCATAGCTCTTGCATGAGACAGAAACACAGAAAATTGTACTCCACACTTTGCATCATTGTCCTAGGAGATGTGGTGTAATTAATTGATTATGATTGATTTTAAGCAAAGTGTAGGATAAATTAGTCAGGGTGATCTAGGGGCATGGATGATCTCAGACCTCCCAGTTGAAGCAGTTCCAGTGTGCAAGTAATAATCTAACATTCCTTAAGTCAAAAGAAAAAGTGCTTCAAAACACAGTAGGGAAGCTACAGTTACACTGTGCATGTGAGCTACACCTGGAGTTCCCCCTCTCCTTGTCTCTCCAAGGTGCATGTTGCTGTGTGGATCTTCACTATAAAAAGATCTTGATACGGCATGGTGCTGTTTCATAACCTCGTTAAGGCACTCACATTGCATGAGGGGAGCGGGAGTTTCAGTTCTAGCCTGGAGGTCACTAAATATTTCAATAGCTGGTATTAAGTATTCAAGGCAGTGGGAACCTGAGTCTCTCTTGTCATTAAACTACAGATCTGTATTTAACTGTGCTTTAACTTTCACTGAATCAATGAAAATTAGTGCAGAGTGAAATATCCTTGATCAGGTAGTCCACAGGAACGTCTTACTGTACTTATCCCTAAGGCACTTTTCAAGTAGTTACTTAATATGGGTTAAAACAGTTCCACATAGAGAAGGATCAGCTAAGTCTATCAATTCTTGAACATACACGCTATATTTTGACGGTTTTGGAAAATAAAGGTTAGATGAATTTCTTTCACCTCATCTTGGTTTCTAAGTCCAAAAATGTTATGGCATATGCAACTTCAGTGCAGGAAAGCTCACAAGACCCAGTAATGGGTCAGAAATAAGCATATATCTAGCTCAGCCACTTCTTTCTTGCAAAATTAGGCAGCACTTTGCTGAATTCGGTTGTCGTGGGGTTTTTTTGCCTCTATTTATAGGCAATTAAAATACCTCTATCTCATAAAGGTGTAAACTCCACCTTGAAGGTAGGAATGTGAAAATATGACCTTTAGGAATTGAAAGGAAGGACAGACTCACATGCTTTGACTTTGGTGCTCTACAGAGCTAGGGATGCAGCCAGCAAAAAGAAACTGTCTCTTACTTGTTGAGTTATATCAACTATGTTATGCATCTGAGAACCTGGGGATGGTAGACTGTGATCCTCTCACTTCTTACTTGTTACTTCTTACTTGTTACACTTGTTACTTCTTCATCTTCTACAAAATCTAGACTGTAAATGTACACAGCAGATTCTGTATGTACGTTACTAAGACTGCCTCATTTTTCATTTGTCTTTTTACATTTCTAAGGCTTTTGGAGGTCATATTATTTCTTCAGCTTGGCTACAACTTCTACTAGCAGTCGTTAGGATGTTCTTTACTGCCTGGGCCTGCCCTTTGTGTAATAGTTCACATCTAGGCAAAACAGGTATAAAACCATCAGCAGTTCTAGAAAGCTCAGATTTGCTAAGCAATTCCGTTCCCAAATTTCCCTTTACTGGATTGCTCCATCTATTAATGAGCACAAACCAGCTATCCACTCCTCTTAAAACACTCATTGGGCCAAGTCATATTTAAACATGTGTTATAATATATGGCTTGTCTCATCTTGACCACATTTTTAAATGCAAAAGAGCTAAGAAAACGAACATGAGTTTAGGTGCATGCTGATAGGCCGAAGAAAACCTTAGTCACATAATGAAAGTGGCAAGAATTTAATCAATGAGAGATTCTTGGGAAACCTGCCCTGGCTGTAGGTGTAACATTTGAATGTCTAGCTCATACAGTTGCAATTTATTAAACTTTTCTTCCTATCTCTCCAGCATAAGTGGGGGTTATTTATGGAGATGAGAGTGAAATACATTGTTCAATTTCAATAAAAAAATAGGCAGGGGAGCTATTCTGGCTTTGTTTTCATCTCAGTTCCTTTCTCATGTTTGCAAAAGCTCCCAGCCTTCGATATTCTCATTAGATTTCAAATCATGGCACATGCAAAAGATTTCTCAGACCTGACTTATCAAGGGATGTGTATGTGAAGAATTTCAGAATAACGCAAGGGTCCATCATCTCAGAACAGGAAACAAAAGAAATAAAGAAGACCTGTCTTCAGTACCATACATTGCTTACAGAGGGATGTTTGGCAGCCAAATGGCAAACTTGTTACAGTTAAAAGGTGAATGATAACAGGGAGGAAAAAAAAAAGAGAAAAAAAAGGAGGATAGAGTTTTCTAGAAAGGAAAGCAGCAAGCTATAATCTTTCCTTTTGCTTTTGCTGGGCTCTTTATTTACTTATTTATCATCAATTAATTAACAGCGCTGCAGAAACACTAGCTCCCAAACAGCTTGCCACTTGTGCTCAGAGTAAATACCCAGTACACACAAAGTAATTAAAAATGTAAATAATACTATCTCCAAATACTAGTTTATGTGTCAGTAGAAAGGACATTGCAAGACTAGGGGGAAGGAATAACAACAATGATCTGAAGGCTACAGATCTGCTCATTGTGCATGTTGACCAGAGGGTAACACATGGGTCTAATCTATTTACTTATCATGGTAGTACCTCATTGTTGATCACCATCAATATGCACACTGAGCATTAGCCAAAAAGAGAGCAGCCACCGTTGTCATGGTGATGTTGTGAAAAGAGGCAGCAAAGAAAGCTCATCCAGTTACTAGAGCAGTGGCTGGGGGCTTGGTAAATGTGGGTTTGAGTCCCTCCCTTGTCATAAGGTTATAAACAGGATGCAGGCAGCTTACTTGTTGGCTTGAATGCCAAATGCGTTGATTTATTTGAAGGAAGCATTTAAATACTTTGAGGAGTCCTGCCTCAGCTCACCATCTTTACTATCTCAGCTCACTGCTATCTTTACCACTTTGGTGTTAATGCCCATGTCAACAAGTATGTCAATGTATATTTTCCAGGGTTTCACCTATGTGTAGTATATACTCCCCGTGTGAATTCTTACATTTTTAATACAGTAGGATCTTTCCCCTTGAACAAGAGGACTCCTATTCACTATCTTTTTTTAGTGACTTTTGGTAATTTGTCAGAACATGAGTACTGTTGCAAACTTTAAGCCTCTGTCTCCAAAATACATTAAGGGATATACTGACACATTCACTGAAACTCATAGTGATTTATTGTACATTATCTAGAAAAACAGATTAAAAAAAAAGTGAAATGGGCATGTCAAATTGTCATCATGAGTGAGAATCTGCTGAAATCTCACTGGGACTTACTGAAGTTGGGGCTTGGATTTCCATAGGATTTGAGATTAATAGTAAGGCTGAGGGCGTAAAGCACGAGTGCCCCCAACAAATGCAGTTTAGAAAGGTGCTGTGTTTCCTGTGTCACGATTCACCCCTTGCCACAGGGTGAAAGTACCATTTTTGCTTCTGTCTTCCACAAGCCCCGCTGCAAAGGTGAGATCTTCCAACTGCCCCTTCCCTCTTGACCCTCAAAATCTCAGTACTTTACTGTTTACTGGAGCTAGTATTCAGACAGGTCACCTATCACACAACATAGTGGTTCTCCAGAAACCTAAAGGATTGCCCAGCTCTGAAACATCATCAGTCCACATCTAACCCTGTTGAAAATGGCTGCAGAGTTGTGTTCATTTGTCCTTGCTAAGAATCAAGAACTCCATGGGACTGGAGACATGCACTGGCTCTACAAGTGCCATCTCTGCAACAACATGCAATGTCTCAAAGGTTCTCCCAGAGCACTGAAAACACCTCAGCACTTCTCCTAGCAGGATCTTTCTATCCTCTCTGCCCTCATTCACCTTCAGCTCAGATACATTACAATATATCCTCCTCTTTGGTCACAACAACCCCATGCATTGCTACAGGCTTGAGGCAGAGAAGCTCGAAAGCTGCATGGAGGGAAAGGATCTGGGGGTGTTAATTGACAGTTGGCTGAACATGAGCCAGCAGTGTGCCCAGGTGGCCAAAAAAGCCAACTGCATCCTGGCTTGTATTAGAAATAATGTAGTCAGGAGGACCAGGGAGGTGATAGTCCCCCTGTACTCAGCTCTGGTGAGGCTGCACCTCAAGTACTGTGTTCAGTTTTGGGCCCCTCACTACAAGGAAGACACTGAGGCCCTGGAGCATGTCCAAAGAAGGGTAATAAAGCTGGTGAGGGGTCTGGAGCACAAGTCTTATGAGGAGCAGCTGAGGATACTGGGATTGTTTAGTCTGGAGAAAAAGAGCCTCAGGGGAGACCTTATTGCTCTCCATGACTCCCTGAAATATGTTGTGGCAGGGTCAAGGTAGGCCTCTTCTCCCAGGTAACTAGTGATAGAACAAGAGAGAATAGCCTTAAGTTGCACCAGAAAAGGTTCAGGTTGGATATTAGGAAAAATTTCTTCTCTGAAAGTGTGGTGAAGCATTGGAACAGGCTGCACAGGAAAGTGGTGGAGTCACTGTCCCTGGAGGTTTTCAAGAAACACGTAGATGTGGTACTTAGGGACATGGTTTAGTGAGCATGGTGGTGATGGGTTGACGGTTGGACTATATGATCTTAGTGGTCTTTTCCAACATTAATGATTCTATGGCATCTCATGCTCTTTCAGGTAAAACAAGTGACAGCTTCCACAGAAGAAAACCTTGCCCAGCTGTTTGACCACAGAAGCCAAGATTTTGAGAGAGGATCTAGAGGCTGAGGGAATAATGAAGGAAAGCCCTGTGGTTGAATTTCTGTGGTGCTGTGGTGTTCCCATCGTGCTTCCTGATTTTGATTAGGTGGCCTACTGAGATGCTACTGCTTCGTGGCCCTGGCATAAGCATGAAAAATGCAGAACTTATAAACTTCAAAATGTGAGGAGGTAGAATTTATCATTTCTTTGCAGGCCTTTTCCCAACAAAGTGACATTTCATTCTCTATCCCCAAAGAAAAAAATCTTTCTTTGTTCTTTTCCTGACCTCAGTTCATTTTTTTTCTGCCCTAAAGAGCTATGAAGCCTCATTGGTAGAAATATATCACAGGACTGGCTTCTTTGCAACAAGATATGCAGCAAACCCAATAAAATGAATGGTCTGCTTTTCCCCAACAGCAACCACAGATTTAGCTCTTTGGAACAAAAAATTGTTAGTTAGATCACAGCAGAGCATTATTATCTTACAATTAATTAAAGTTCTCTAACATGATTCCATATAATCACAAAAGGCAGAGCATTTTCTATGCCGTAGGTTATTTCTACAAAGTGACATCAGCTGACATGAACAGCAACAGTAAAAGGTTTATTTTAATTTCTCTTTTTATTTTAGAACCCAACACAAATTAAAAGCAGTTATCCACCTTTAAGGAAAACGACATTATTTAGATTAAAAAAAATAAAACACCTTTAAACGTATAAAATTGCCTGTTTGTGTTATGAAGTTAAACTGAAAAAACAAGTCCTGTCTTTGCCATTGAAATCTTTCTTCCTTCTGCCCCTAAACATGTGCAATTGTCATTACTATTAACCTGTCTTCTCAAAAGAAATTCTCTGAGCATGCATGCATGTACGTGTAAATATACAAAGTATTCAATTCAGTGCATTCAGTCACTGGTTGGGACCGCTAATTTCAAGTATGGTATTAAATAATAATAATAGGCAATGTCAGATATACAAAATAAAAGAAAAATCTCTGAAGGATGGTCTGCAAGATTAACAAAATCACTTTTTCTTCACTAGTTATTACAATCTAAATTTAATATTCTGATTAGGAACTAAGAAGGGGTTGTACAAAAAGCTTCACTTGGTACATGCAGGGTTTTTGAATCACCAACAACTTTCCTTAATAGTAATATCTTCTGAACTGAGGACACTGGATATGTGCTCCGCTAATATAGCATGCAGAAGGATTTCTACTGCTTTTCAGGTTTGCACTAGCTAACTTCAGAAATGAAGTGTCCCTTAAAAATCTTAGAATTTGTTTTTAATATCAGTTGTATGATTTAAAAAAAAAATCCAATGATTCATTTTAGATACTGCTCAAATTAAATTCATGATATATACAGTAAAACTTATTCTAGCTTATTTTACACATTAGTACAAAATGTCAAATTGTGATCTCTTCTTAGGGCTTTCCCATGACTTTTTGAAATTTTTGTTAGTAAATAAAATAAGCCCCAAATGAGTTGCATTTGTTTGGGAGTTGCTCGCTAAGTCATTTGAATACTGATTTCTTTTTACTGGGAAACAGCAGAAAGGCTTTTGTATTTCTTGTTGAAAAATAAAATGGTTCATTTAGTTACTTATATACATGTAAAGCCTTCCTTCTTCCCCTTTGACAGCAGCATTCTTACTTTTCCCCTCAGTTTTTTCCTAGTGCTGTTTATATGCCATATTACACTCTCTAATTTCCTTTTATCTTTTCTTTATTTTGCAATGTCTCAGTACATGTCTCTTTAAGACAAGTTAATTTAGTCAATTACTCCAGTTTGGTTTCAGATAAAATCTTTAATTTATCCAGGCCCCTCTTTATTCTTTCTAAGATCCTCTTTCCATTAATTTCATGAAACATTCTAATTCTCCATTTTAGGAAAAAGCTAATTTCACTCACTTGCACAGACTTCCTCAGTCATTTTCCTCCATTGCATGTTTTACTTAGAGTAAAGCATATGGGGATTGCTGATGCTTGTACACACTGAGAGCAGCTTTACTTTCCTGCACTATTTGAAAAGCAGCCACAGATCCATTTGTCTTCTGTATCTTTATACAACATGATGGGATCCTAAAGGGATGAAAAATGATTCCTATGCAAGTATGGGAGGATACATTTACTGTAGTCATTGCAGTCATGCCACATCTCCCAGAAATATCCCTGAATGGCATGATACAGAGGACTGTTGTTTGGGTTGGAGCTGGATGGGACATAGGCAGGACAACACTGCTGTCACCTGTAGCGCATGGAGGCAAATGTGTCATGCTGCAGTTTAAATAGTATTGAATATAAAGGCTGCAAAATTGTCTTTAAGCTCTTCATCTCTTATTGTGTAAGATTTTAGGTTTCATGGGCACTTCACACCCTGGCAGTTCTCTGAGCTCTGACAAGGACCTGTTTTGCCTCCTCCAGCAAGTTACTTTCCTCTGACTCATTTTTCTAATTTGTGAAATTTGAAAGATAAATCCATTGCAAAATAGCTTGAACACCAACAGCACCAAAGGGCATGAAGCAATGAAAAAACAAGGTTGTTCATTACTTTAAGTACTTATGTTGCTTTAGAAACATTTCCTTGTTTAGTAATTTTCTCCCTTGTGTGCTCCACATAAGCTTCAGTTAAATGCTTTTAGGGTCAGGGATTATCATGTGACAAGTCCCTAATTATGACCCCTTCTTACTATCATAGTACAAAAAAGTGTAAAGTGCTACTGGTTTTGTGCAGAAGAAAAGTGTTTCCTCCTATATCAGCCAACAGCACAAAATCATTATTCTGCTATTTGGTGTCAGCTGTTTCTCTTTTGAAATCTCCAGGTGGTGAAGTTGTGTGATCAACTTCAACTCATTTAAGACTGTTTTGAAAAGGAGGAACCTGTCCTGTTCCTTCTCACTTTTCTCTTTTCTGGAATAGTGAAAATGCATGGACTGTAGGATCAGGAAACCGAACATGACAAATCCTAATTAAAAAAAACAAAAATAAAAAATAATTTTTAGGATGCTTTTCAAGCTGACCGTTAAAGCTCACCTACAACGTAAGATAGAAGTGGGTTGGTGATTATAATGTTCAAAATGTGCTTCTGCAAAAATTTTAAAATCCTTTTCATTAAAAAAGTGAAAAAACAAACAAACAACAACAACAAAAACAGAAGACCTCAAAACAAACTGTGTTTTCAAAAAGAAATTTCAAAAATTTCAAAAGAAATTCCATCACATTACTGATGTTCCTGTTGTCTTCAGTTATCCTTCATCCTCATAAGTGAATTTCATGAGCCAAAATATGTCTTTGATAAACTCTCTTCTTTGTACCGGGATTGTGTCAAGGACTGGGATTGGATTCTGAGCACTTTTGACAATTGCTCAGAAACCAAAAATGCATTGCAAAAGAATATTCATCTCTAATTCTGCAAAGTATTTGCAAACACTCTGGATCCTCAGTTGCAGGATAGCGGAGTATTCTGGACTAAGCCCACTTTGTTCAGTCAAACTATGTTTATCCACACAAAATCTCTCTATTTCTGTGGAGCTTGTTGTCATGGACTCCCCTAAATTAAGCCCATTATTAAGGAGTTTAAAAAAGCAACAACCTTATAGAATACCACCGATTTGAACTACATTTGCAAAGATAACCCCACCACAGTGGACTCATATTTAGAATAATATTTACATGTTCAATTTTTTCTGTCATAAAATGCTCTATCAAATATTACATTCCAATAACCATGAATGTAAATGAAAACAGACTTCAAATGGACAATCATTAACCTATGGTGTAATGATTATATAGCATTCTTCAAATACTACGTTTTGAATGTGATCAAGTGATTCTTTCTTGTTATTTTGACTTTCATACTAATTATTAAACTTTAATAACCCATTATTGGTAATTATTATTACTTATTGTACATTATTACCATTATTCATAGGCTTTTATAAAACAAACCATACTTGACTTAGAAAAAAACTAATTATATTAAATATTCATTTATATGTTTTTGCAGCAACCTATTTTTAAAACAAATGGGCATTAGTCTGTTTTTCTATTAGTTGTTTTTGTTTATAAATATTGATTTAATACTCATTATTCTTCCTGATTACACTTCTGTTACTCTTTGTACCTTTATATTTCCTCTGTGTTTTCCTCCCTGTTAAGATTGCAAATGTGAACGGAAAAAAATGTTGTTAGGAAATTAAATTTCTACTAGTCATATTAGCACTAAAAGTTATTGCCAACGTTTGTACTTGGAGTAAGACAAAAGTAAGACATGTAATCGCAGGGTGTTTAATTAAAAAAAAAAAAAAGGTGCCATATTTTCCTTCAAAAATTGAGATAGAAAAGCACTTATATCTTAGCTCATTTTAAATGTGCTTAAACATGGCAAGGTGCCTTGGTGAGAGAAAGTAGAGGACTTCCTAGAAAATGAAGGATGTTTCTTTGATTTCCACCAGGAAGAGGCAGGACTCAAAGTGGAATTTCTTATTTCCATGCATTCAAAGCAGTATGCTTTTTGGAACCCTCCTCAAATTGCAGTTTTAAGATTTTTTTCAAGAAAAAAAACAAAGCCTTGTATTAAGAAGAGCATTCCCAAAACAGGGTGCTTGTAGATCAGAGCCAAAGTGCCAAAACTGCACAAAGTATGTGAAAATACTATCCTTACCATGTATGGGATGAAGTGACCTGCTATATAATTCAGGATTTAGGACAGTGGATGCCACTGTGCTGTTGTGCAATCTCAGAGTTAATGGTTGCAAAGCCTAGCATCACAGCTCCACAATTTTTGAAGGATGAGTAATGGGGAAAAGTATCTGAAGTCCCATGTGAGGTTTTAACCCAGTGATTAGATCCTTAGCATCTGTATCCTGATGCAGAATTGTACAATGTGTTCAGTGTGAGGAACAAGTCAGAGAAAAAGTCAGATTCAGAAAAACTAAATATGAAATATGTGTCCTTTGGAAACATGTGACATTTAGGCTTCCAGAACTAAAATATGTGAGAAGAATCACTCTGCAAAACAGACTCCAATCAGCGCTGAATGAATAAAGGTGCAGAATGAAAGGGATTTTTTCTGGTGGCTGGCTTATCTTGTTGAGACTGGTTGTGGCAGCACACCTTGCTGGGATAGCTGACAGGGAAAGAGACTGACCAGGCAATGGAGGCACACTGCTGGGGAACATCCAGCTCCCTCATCCTTGCAAAAGCTGGGGAAGCCCTCCTGTTCTCAAAATAAAACTCATAAAACTGATAAAACTGGCATCTTTGCTTATCTTTGCTTTGTGCATACTTACACACAACATTTAAGATAAAAACAGAAAAAATGTGGCCATATTCCTAGGGATAGACAGAGTCATAGTTTTAGGGGCAAAAAGATTAGTGGGTCAACTAGCAAATGAAACACATCAAGGTATCGGATTGGCTAGAATAGAATAGAATAGAATAGAATAGAATAGAATAGAATAGAATAGAATAGAATAGAATAGAATAGAATAGAATAGTTGGAGGACAACTTCAGAGATCTATTCCAACTACTTGACCACTTGATGTTGCAAAAGGTGAGTAGAACAGGAAGTAAATTGGAACTTGAGGATTAGGCTGAGATAGTGGGATAATATGTCAAGTTTAGTCCAAGACCTGGATTTAGAAATGGTATGACAGACAACAGTTTGGTGTTAAATTCAAATGAGAGAACTGTGACATGACAGATGGCCCAGATCAGACAGTGAGGTAGCAAACAGGAAAATTAATTTTGATGATCAGATTCTTGAAAAATTGTCCAAAAGTGAACAGTGAATTCTTTAAGATTTATTTTTCAAAAGCATTCCTAAAAATGTAACGGTTGCCTTTGGCCTTCAGCAGTTTTTTGAGGTTATCTCCAGTTGATGGTTTATGTAGTTTAGTGCCACCATGCTCTGTCTTCCATGTGCTCACCAATGGATTGAGCTCAGAGTGTGAGTTCAGTTAGTACAAATACAAATTCAAAACTCAGAATCCGCCCCAGACTTGATCACCATGTACTCACTGAACAAATTCCCAGCAAGAAAACTCTTGTTTTGAATATTTATAAAAATGAGCACAAAATGGCTGTGTTCCATGCAAAAGAATTTTACAGATTATTTTGATTAACGGTATACAAAATGAATTTTTGCAACAACACCCTTTGTACATGCCAACTTTTATAAGATATGTATCACACTTTCATTTCCATGGGTCTGATGTGACTTCAATCCTTATTAGAACTAGTCACATATAACACATAGTTTCACCACTTTACAGGATTTTACCCACATGCGGAATAATGTATGATGCCAGCCCATTTAATCTTAAAACAGGACTATCTTGTCTGTGGTTTTATTCAAAAAATCAGATGTCATATTTAGGTTTGAGAAGTTTTGATTTTCAGTGCACAGCTGGGTTGCTCTTGCTCCCCTAGAAGCCTGGTAAGAGGCAGGAGCTGCATCTAATTTATATGCACTCACATACTGATATCATTCTTACAGGTTCATGCAAAAATAATCTCAGGATTTGCTTCCAAACAGTCCAAATCTGCCTTTCCCTTTATGATAGGCACCACTGTGCCTGTTCAGGTTTCCAGGTGTCATTTAAAAATGTGTAGTGCTTCTAAAACAAGAAGCAGAACAGCTAAACCTGCTTTTGAAATAAATGACCCCAGCTCCTCTGCACAATAGATCTGTCCAGTGGATTTAATCTGGATGTATATTCACCTGATTTCCTGGGGAAAAATGTCAATATTTCATTGTTTTCTTGTCTGTGCGTTATCATTTTTTTTTAATATCATCCTGATTGAAATCTGAGAAAAATGCATTAAAAATAATGAGTTTATAACATCAAAATCATACTGCAGAGGTGTATTCTTTAACCTGGATTCCCTGAAAAATGTGTAAGAGATATTTTTATGAGCACAGCAGGATTTTTACAGCTCACATTTCTACTCCTTGGTGCTCTCAATGGGGCAAACTGCACAGGAAAACATTAGATTCTTGAATAGATAATAGCATTAGCATTTAAGATAAACTTTCCTTTCTTCACAAAGATAAACTCTCATTATTTAAAATGTGTTTCATTCTCAAGTTTCTTCATAGGAGATACTTCTGCAAGCTACCTGCCAATAGCAATTAAAGCTTAGTTTGCAAGGAAAGCAGGTTTAATTGCCAAAGCACTATTTATAGGAAGACTCCCATGAGGATTACCGAGCTGCAAGAGTGCAGATTAAGCAAAACGAGGGCAGCAGGGAATGTGATGCACTTTGGCTAAACAGCTCTGTCAGGCTGGGTAGGTGCGAGTGCTGTAACAGTGCCGATGACAGCCTGATGCTGCTTCCAGCACACTGTGCTGGGTGTTTCAGACACTGTGCAGGATGATAGAATGTCCTTAGCAATTTCATAGTAAACCATCTTTTCTCCCCAGGTATTTTCTCCTTTGTCTCACCAGTTACACCAGTAACTGTCATAGCTGAGAACCACATCCTTGGGGGTTGGTTTTCTCTGTGAATTGGGAAAATACGATTGTGTCTTCATTCCACAAAGATGTACAGAGGAGTCCAGTGCTGCCCAAAAAGGGGCTGAGAAGCTGCAGGTGAGGGACTGAACACTACATTTCAGTGCACACCTTGCAGCAGCACATGGGTGAGTTTATCTCCCTCCTTAACGTCACCCAGAAAACAACAACATGATTGGTAACGAAAGATGACTGCAGCTAGGCAAGGATAAAATTTGTCCCTCTTTATTTTTCTGTCACTCTCTGCATTCTGCCTTCCTAATGTACTGCAAAATTCAGACTGTGCAAACAGGGAATACGTTAATGCCCTCTCCAACTGTAACTCCGGGTCTCCCTTCAGTTGTCATTTTACCTGCACAGTTCACCTGCCTCATATACCTTCTCAGACAACATCCTCTCCTCATTCGAGTGGGAGTCTTCTAGCAAAATAGTAAATGTTATGCTGTTAATTCTCAGTAATCTTCTTTATCATCGTTAAGCTGAGCAGGAATGTAAATGTTGGGACATTTTGATAAAGTGGGTACCGAAAAAATAGACATCTTTGTCCAACATTCATTGACATCAAACATTTCACTGAGCTTTAAAATGATTTGTAATTAATTTAAATACATTTTTAAACAATCATAAATAAAAATATATGATAGTTCATTGCAAAAAGATGAATTGAATAATTTTATTTTTTCAAGATATTTTCAAATTTTTTTTTTAGTTGGCTTATCTGACACAAATTCACAGGAAAATTGATGTTGTCAAACCTGCATTTCCATCAAAGGAGTTTCAACTGAAAAATTACATCCTGCTCTGATTAAATCCCTCATTAAGATTCAGGTCTTTTCTGTCAGTAAATCAGTAATCTGGTTAAAAAAAAAATAGTAATATCATTATATTCCTTGGCGGCTTGTCTGTGTCCATCTCATCCTACATTTTTTATACTCTAAACTCCCTGCAACAGGGATTGTGTTCATAATGCAGTCTGTAACTTCCTCAGTTCCTAGAGCTCTGTCATTGCCTATTAACTCTTTTACTCCCTAAGCTGTAAAAAGTCATACATTCTGCAATGGTGATAATACAGCAAAATCATGACATTTCGTCTCTTTTCAGGCTTTCGCTTTGCTCAAGCATATGCTTGGATCTAAGCTAAATTTTCAATATTTCTCTTTGACTGCTAAAGTTTGACAGCTCTGTTTGCATTCATCATTGAAGAAAATGGAAAAATTGTAATGCTTTTGTTTCTGGAGTTAGAGCTTCAGGAAAAAGAAACACAAGGGAGAAATTAAACTGACTGTATGCATGTATGCAACTACAGTAGAACAAGCTATCTAAGTCCCTGTTATAGCCCATGGTGCTGGTAGTCTATCAAAAGCCCATCAAGACAAACAGCAGAATCTACCAATACCATAATAATTAAGGTTTAGTTTCATAACTGCCATGCTGCCTTTTCACTTGAGCAGTCCTAGCACAGTGCCATGGCATGACAGGATATGCTTCTTGAGCATCTATGAAACACGATTCCTCTTGCAAAAGACTTCTATGCATGCTGTGTAGAGTGGGACAATAAATGTCCTTAATCTGCCTGATCGATAAACAGCTCAGTGTGGATTTCCCATCTCTGCTGATGCAGGAATAAAACTCGTATGAGTGTGAGTTACTGGAACATTCCAGTGCTGAATAAGGCCAGATATTTAATGGCCTACATACAGAGATGCATAACAACCATTCTTAGAAGCCAAATTCTTAGAAGAGTGATCCATATTTCTGCCATTTTTCTCTGGGGTAATCTGGGGAACAGAGTGTATGTATGCTCACAAAGTGAATAAAGAACTGAGCATCTGTGAGTGAGAGGAGACTATTGGATCTTGCATCACATAGCGTTTCGACAGTCATAAGTATTTTACTTACTAGTTTTCACAAACATTCATTCTCCTCTTTTATTTTTCTCTTTACCTCCTCTCTTTTAAGACCTGCTCTCTCACAAGAATCAACAGAAAGAATCCCACTGACTCTCACTGACTTTAGAATGGGGTTCAGAAACAAAGTGATGAGCCCACTCTGAAGCCAGAAGCGTCCTAACTTTGAAGCTTGAGGATATCCAGATCTGATCAAGGCTTGGCTCCTACTCACTCAAAATACTTCTGTATTTTCCCATCCTTCTGACTGGATCTTTGTTCTCAGCTGGCAGAGGGACAGCATGGTGATGCACAACTGAACCACACTCCCCAAACAAAAGGCCAACAAAAAATAGGGACTGCCTTTATGGCTGACTCACGAGCATCAGGAACAAACTGTAACACAAAGGTTTTGAGGGGGAGCATCTTGCTCAGAAACTATGAACTATGCTTTCTGTTGGGTATGTTCTTGCCAAAAATTGTCATTTTTAATTAATTAAGACAGGAGGGGAACTATTTTTCAAACAAACCTCAAAAATGATTATTTTTAATGCTAGTAAATCTATGCTAGCCAGCTATTGGTGCCATGTTCAGAAGCTCAGACAGAGCTAAATTATGCTTCAGATTAATGTATTGAGCAGTTCAGAGGTTAGACAAACAGCTGTTTCTCAAGCAGGCACACTACAAAGCTTAACTGTTCATTGGAAGGGCAGATACAGCCTAGCTAAAGTCCCAGAGGGCTAACTTTTATTTGTTTCTGATTGGGAGATATCCAAAGCTGACTCCACGCTACTGATGACCTCCCTTAACAGGGGCAGAAAGTTGAACCTCCGGAGCCAGAGTGATTTTACCAGTCTCTGGGAAAAAAGTAAAAACCAACACCACAACAAATATTCAGTGACTCTGAGATAATCTGTAAAATGTTGCACTTTCATAACCAAGCTTTTAATTCTGAAAAAAAAAAAAAAAAGTATATGTAAATATGAATGGACTACAGGGAAAAAACAGACAAAAGCGCCAAATCAAACACTGCTTATGCCATTTTGCAAAGCTATTAGTTAACCAAGGGCACCTATTTCTTCAAAAGTAGTTGTAAGTGACATGCATGCTGAATTAAATGTATTCTAAATGCCAAGTTACTCAATGATAAAAGTACAGCACAAAGTGCTTAGTTACTTGATACCAAATATTTCAGCAAGGCACAAAGATCCAAGGCACAAAGATTCAGAGCAGCAGCTAGCCACTTCAGAACAGTGTTTAAACAGTTAGTCTGCGTGAAAGAACTGGACATGTGGAGAAACAAATGGAATAAAACCAATAAAACAAAGCCCTACATTGGAACTTCATTTTTAAACAGAATTGAAGGATTCAATGATGAAAGTTTTAGTAGCTGCAATGAGTGATTTGATCCCAACCTGACATCAGTCTGCTCTCCGGATGTCTTCAGAATTGTTCAGGTGATCTATTTTAGACATCTTCCTTCTGCATCATGTTCAGAGATTTGTGCATCTAGAAGAAGTGCCTCCATTCAGCATTTTGTCTGGAAAAAAAGAAAAAAAAGAAAAAAAGCTAAGCTGAGTGGACTAGAACTGACTCAATAATAACTGTGGAGTTTTCTGCTGCTTCACAGATTCACACTCAGAAGACTTCAGTGCATTAATGTATTTTCTGTGCCCTGTAGTAATTTCTCTGTCAGACAATTTTCCTGTTATTACTCTGTTCGATTCAAACATGAAGTGACTAGAGCACACCCCTGGACACTTCCATTTAGGAAAATCCAGAACATTCATGAAGTGGAATCTATGGATCACTAAGTATTGTTCCAGAGAATCAGAGCATATTGCAACCTATATTCTTAAGCAAAGAAAAAGAAGTCTCATCCCGCTCACTTACAACATCTTTTAAGCTATTCGTGTGCCTAAATCGAGGTGCGTGATAGAGGATCTTGAAGAGTACATTTCCAGCTCTACAATCTTAAGAGAATGTAACAGGGTCTGCTAAAGGTGTTCTTGGTGAGTATCTCTGCTTTCTCACTGATCACAGTTCAATGCCTTTTCAATGTCACACTGCAGTTCACCACGCATTCAAAGGATGGGAGCTAAGCAACATTTGCCTCCAGACAGCCTACAGGACCTTGGCTGAGAAAGTGAGAGCACAAACCATGTTTGTCAGGGTCAAGTTGTAAATGACAGTCTAAACTGATGTGTAGGTACAGTCTCGACATAAACTCTCCATGGATCTACACTTTCTGCCTTTTAGATCCTATTCCAGTAGAAGACCGTGTGACTGCAGTACTTTAAAGCCAAATCAGCTGTGTGAACTCAAGCCCACCAAAACCAATAAAGCTGGGAAGAACTCAATATGATGAATGTACATCAGGAGTAAATCAATTTTACATGTAGACAGATAGTCACTCATCAGAGCAATGGACCATCCATGAAAGCCATGCTGCAGTTAGATGTCTATCTGTAGCTTCTTTTCCACCGGGAGGTCACCGAGAGGTCTAATGGGGATTCAGTAGGACCATATGACTCTGCAGAGGTGGCTTGGAAAGCTCCCTAGTAGCTTAAAAGCAAGTAACACAGAGACAATTCATACTGAGAAATCCAGGGGGAATAACTGGTTATTAGTTCACTTCTTGTGGGCAGTATGGAAGAAGTGAGTCATTATGGAGGATAAACTCAAATTGCGACCGGCTTTACTTTCATATTGATAACATCTATTGCTAAATTAAAACAATAACAGTGACGTTATCTTGAGAAAAGTGCTTCAAAGTGCCACTTCCCATCTTATTTGTGCTCTGCATTGAGAGGAACACTAAACGTCTAGCTAAAGCACAGAAGAGATGTGGGTTTGATCCCTGGTTCTGCTACATGTTTCCTGTCTTGCCTTGGGCAAGTCCCTAAATCTGCCTGTGTCTCATTTCCACCTCTGTGAACAGGGGATCATAGTACTGTGTGCTTTTCATTCACCTCTATTTGGAAGGCAAAACCTTTGTGCTGTAGACTGATTTTAACATACACACATCAGTATATGTACATGCACAGAAAGAGGAGAGGGCTTAAGATGAGACTCCTGTTTTTGTTGAGTCCTGTAAGTACTGAAGCAGTAGAAATGCTGGCAAATGATTAGATTTATTTAGAATGTAAAATACAAGCAGAGTGAGATTCTTCTAAACAAATATTAATTTTTTCCATCTTCAGCTTGTTGTCCAGAATCATTGCCAATGGTGAGAATTAGGTACTTCTTTCCCTAAAGTAGATGTTATGAGAAGAGGAATACGAAGTCATCTCTTTATCCTAGTACCTACAAAAGGATCCTTTCCATCAAATGTTAGACAAAAGAATTCCCGCCTACTAGCACTATTGTTCTTTTTTGGCATATGGCAACATTGCTGGAGACCATCACAGCACACGTTTCAGGCCCAGAGGGTAATGGCTGTTTGGTGCAAGTCAGCAAAGAGTATTGTAACATGAAAAGCTTGAAAGCTCTAGCTAAAGATAATATTTTTATTTGACAAATCTTTGTTTCCATTAGTAACATAAAATGGGCAGAGTAAGCTCCTTATCTCCAACACTGTGCCTCTGACAAAGGCAGCATTACCACATTGATTAGAGGACAGTGGGATAACCTGGAAGGAGATAGGTTCGTACCACCTACAATCTGCTGCATCCTTTACCCTAGAAGTCAGAAATGGAGACTAAATCCTGAAACACTAACTTTCTAAACATTTATTCTGAAAACAATGCTAGTTTTTACTGCAAACTGAGGTTTTCCTCTGAACGTTTGGATATGAAGTATTTGGCCTAACCTTTCTTTGAAGTTGAAGACTCTGTTAGAGTTGACTCCATCTGTGTATCAACATTTGTTAGAATCACAGTCAGTTCCCCAAATGGGTATTAAAATTACCCTGAATAAACTTTGTCATTGATTAAGCCTGTCCTATGGACAGGCTGCACTCGTAAGGTAGTGGATAGCTCCTCTTCCCCTATCTACACCAGCTCAAGCTAAATCTTATCTCTTGAGGAGATAACACTTGTCTTGTCCTCACTGGTAACCCACTGATTATCATATTATCATCTTATAATTCTTATTGGTTGATTTATCTATTGACCATGCTCAATGGACACACTCCCAGAATTGTTGGCTAGCAGGTTTCTGGAAATGATGCTTCATTGTTTGTATATAAGGAAGATTTTTACACAAATGTTCCTCACCACAGCCTGACTGAGATGCACAAGTGTGAAACTCAGCACAAAAGCAATTTCTACACCTAGTTTTGTATGCCATTCTTGCTATGGAACTGAATCTACAGCCACTGAATTCATCAGCACACTCTTTACTGACCTCAAAGTTTGGACATTGAAACCCAAGTGGATTATCATCTCCTGTCAGGAAGTGATATTGTTTCAGCCTGAGCTATCAAGCAGTTCAATTTAAGGAAAAAAAATAATACATTTATATTTGTTCTTTGTCCACGTGCCTCCTCTTATGGAGCATTTATCTTGGAACTGCAAGAGCTGCTGAAAGCTGTCGCTACCTCCTGGAGCTTATGAAGGTTAAAATGTCAGCACTCATATGGGCTTTTACAGTGTTGGGGGAAAAAGAATAAGAAAAGTAAAAAGATTAAGAAAAAGAAAAAGAAAAAAAGAAAAATGTTTTGACTTTCTTCATGGTTGCAAACTATTTCACTGGTCTTCTCAGGTTTACTTTTTCTCAGTTTCCAGTTTCCTGATTATTCACCACAGTAAAATATATATATATATACACAGTAGAAAATAATAAGGAAATTATGGAGTTCTGAATCATCATCTGGACAACACAAATGTTTATCTGTCATTTTTCACCAAAATTGGAGCAAATGCTTTTAATAGGAACCTTCTCTCTCTCATTCAAGAATTTCTAATCAAGTTGCAAACTGTATACACTTGAAATGACAGGAATGATAAGCACTTTATTGCAATAAAAGGTCAGCAGAATATTTATGAGTTCCCTGGGAGTAAATGAGTGGAACACCTTGATCAAAAACCCTTTCCCAGCTGTGTCAAGACAAGACACTCCTTAGGATTAACACAAGATCCTGGCTACTTTCTGCAGTTCGCTATTCCAAATCCCATCTCTCAAAGTTCTACTAAGTCCCTCAGAGTGAACAGACCTGAGACATATGTTAAATGATGTCTTCAGGGTCATGCAGGGATTCCCAAGAATATACTCAAAGTATAGAAGCAGATTCTATGTGAAGCAGATGTTTTCTTCGAGCTAACATTTCACCCCCTCCAAAAAGGAACTTCAATTCAAAGTCAAAATTTCACCATGTTACGGACTCTTGTGTTACCCGCTCATGCACTCTTTGCTTTTCAGCTTCAATCACAGCAAAATTGTGCACAGGCCTGATACTTTTCATAGAAAGAGAACACTGGGCCTAGAATAACAGTAAAGTCTTAAATTACCCTTCCCAAGGCCTTGTATTTTAGATGAGCTTGTACAATCACACAGGATATCCAGTCCTGAAGCTCTTAGACCACATGGCGTTGCCTTCAGCAAGAATTCAACCTGCCCCATCTTGCTTTCTTTATTCATGAGTTTCCTCCTGGATTATACAGAAGTGGACAGGGTTGGAATACGGCATGCTCTTCCTTCACTCTGTAAAATTATGCAAGAGGTGATGAAGAGATGTCTGACCAATTAAAAGTGCCACAAGTTATTTTCCCATGGGAGCATGTGGAGGGGCAGACAAGGAATTTTATAAGGATTAATAAAAACAATGTATTTCTATGGATGATGCTTCATTTGTTTCAGAATCCTCCCTTCCCTTCCCTTCCCTTCCCTTCCCTTCCCTTCCCTCTTTTCTTTTCTTTTCTTTTCTTTTCTTTTCTTTTCTTTTCTTTTCTTTTCTTTTCTTTTCTTTTCTTTTCTTTTCTTTTCTTTTCTTTTCTTTTCTTTTCTTTTCTTTTCTTTTCTTTTCTTTTTTCTTTTCATGATGTGGGAGACTCATTTGTGGTTGCAACCTGTCCAGTATTTTGTCTAAGGCTGAAAAAAACATTTCATAACAAATACATGATTAGTAAAAAAAAAAAGTCGTGTTTCTGCAGGTTCATGAAAAACAAGGCATTGTTCATCCCCAACTCAATGACTTTAGAGCAAATAAACAAGCAAACAAAATGAATGCATTTCTGGTTTGTTGTTGGGGGTGGGGGGAAGTTCATTACTGGGATCACACTGGGGGAAAAAATATGACTTGCCTATGAAAATGATGAATTCAAGCCTGGGGCAAATGCATGACAATTCTTCATTTACCTGAGAAAGAGAAATAGATCTGAGAGATAGTGCACCCAAGGAAAATCCCAGATCATATGTATTTCCATAACTTCTTTACCATAAAACAAACATATTTAATTAAAATATTGGACTGAACCTGACTTTTTATAGGCAGCCTCCTGACACTGATCAAAACCACTTTCTCCTTTTTGTATGTTTTGCTTTATAAAAAATTAAGCAGCACAGGTTTTTCCCCCCTCTTTTGCCTGAAGTAAAACCGTATGTTTACCTGCCAAAGGCAACTATTTTTGAGTGTGCTTTCTTAGGAAAAGGAGTCACCAGTGTTCAAAGCAATCAATATGAGCTATTTTCTCCTTGAAATGTTTTTCTGAGCAGCACAAACCCATCTAACATCTGGAATACTCTATCTGTTCTGCTCACTATCTGATCACCATGAGAAATATTGGAAATAAATCATAGACTGAAAGATGGACATGAGTGTGTGCATAAGTGCATGTGTGCACAAGAGAGAATTGTAGAAAAAAAGTGATTGAGGAGGACCAAAGGCTTACCAACACTTCAGAGTACTCAATTTTTTGATAACATTTGTCAACAGAACAAACAAATACAAATGAGGATGCCAAAATCTGCCCTTCAATGTACTTGTTGATAAAATTAGTTGATATAGAAATTGAGGCACAAACAAGAGGAGACCATTGAACGTCCATAAACACCTGGAAAGCATCACAGACCATTAAATTCAAATAGCACTTTGATTTTCATTCTTTCTTTTAGTGATTGCAATGTTATGCTTAGCTTACAATATTCACCAAGGCAACTGAAAGTACTTCAGTTAAAAACACCAAAGCATAGTTTTGGATATGATCATTCAACTTGGATAAATCCTTGGACCTCCAATTGGTTTTAAAAACCCTAGGGCACGTCTGTTGTGACAATACCAAAATATAACCAATTGAATAATTGATCTTTCATAGAATCAATGGCTTGTGTTGGAAGAGACCTCAAACTTAGAAGTAGGATATCAAGATCTCTCTCAATTTTAAGTGGACTTTCTCAGCTGAGTTCCCTTAACACGTTTTTGAAGCCATAGAATCAGAGAGTCACAGAATGGTTAAGGTTAGAAGTGACTTCTGGCGGCCATCTGGTCCAACCTCCTGCCCAATCAGAGTAGGTTGCTCACGACCATGTCTAGGTGGCTTCTGAAGGTCTCCAAGGAGGAGAATCCACAGCATCTCTGGGCAATCCGTGCCAGTGCTCTGTCTCTTGTGCAGTAAAGTGCTTCTTGATGTTCAAATGGAACCTACTGCCCTCTGGTTTGTGCCCACTGCTCCTTGTCCTGGCTCTGGGCACCACTGAAAAGAGCCTGGCTCTGTCTTCTTTGTACCTTTCCCTCAGGTATTTATAGATGTTGGAAATGTCCCACTTTTAGACTCCTTCAGGCTGAACAATCCCAACTCTCCAGTTTATCCTCATATGAGAGGTGCTCCATTCTCTTGATCATCTTGGTGGTTGTTTATTAGACTCTTTCTAGTATGTTCCCCTCCCTCTTGGCAAGGCATATGAAAATCAATTGTTGGACCAGTTTGTGGGGAGTCTTTGTGTTTTAGATGCTTATGGAGTTATTCCATTGTTCCACCATGCCTGGTGATAGCTGGGACCTGCGTAGGTACATCTGGCTGAAGCTCAGACAGGGTATCTTTGAGCTTCTAACTGGGAGCAGGAATATTTTGAACAATTGGTCACTTCAATGACTCCTTTCTCAGAGACTGTTTCCAAATTCCTGGATACCTGATATCTGCATGTCAAGCAATTCAGAGTTCTTAGCCTTCATTTGGCAAAAGTCATGCAGGAGCCCAACCTGGGTTCCTGCAATTGTCCTTAACATTCAATGTTAACAAGCACAGAAACTCTGACAAATGTAAGCTTTTCTTTGGAAACTGGGGAGAAGAGTAAACATGGCTGCATGTGAATATCCTCTTAAAAACAGAGAGTAATTTTAGTGCATTTTTTTTCTTTTAAATCAAATACTTACCAAAGATACCAAGTCTACATATAAAACAAGGAAAATTTAACAGTGTATTCAAATGAATACTCAATAGCCAGCTCCAATTCTCTTTGTGCCTTCAGCCATAGGCTTCATGAGGTGGATGAACAACTGACGTAGATAAATACCATTCTCAAAGTATCTTCCTCTCTATTACTTACCTCTAAGTAACTAACGAAGTTTCCGGTGGTACACATGGATGATTCGAGGTAGTTCTCACGCTGTTAAATTTATATATGATTGGGATAAAGTGAGAGCAAGTGTGTATATATAAATCTGTAGGTCCACCAAAGACCATCTTGTGCTTCTAAAGAGACCCTGTTTCTCTGAGATGATTTTTTTTTTGTGTATCTGACTCTCTATATCATTCATCATCCACATTGCAGAATTTCTAGCACATTAGAGATTTTCCTGTTGCTAGTATATGACACAGTTCATGTAGAAGTGATATAAATTTCTCCTCAACACTAGAGCTCAGCAGTGCTGGGCAAATGCCACATTCAACTCTTCTCTAGAGAACACCTTTTCCTCTTTCCTTTTGTGAAATTGTTAGAGGTGAAGGGGTACCTATATATCCTATAACACACATGGGAGTATAAAGTGTGTGAGAAAGGCACAGTAGATCAGTTGTGAATAAAAAGTCTCCACCTAATAAAATGGTCTTTACTAAATTATTTTGGGCTTTGAATGACTAGATTCTCCACAATGAGATCTAATAACCCACTTAATGTCTTTGAGAAGACAAGCACCTGGATCTGATGAATTACTTTAATTTTAAAATATCCATAGTTAAAAGCAGAAGAATAATCTAGTCAACGGGCATAACTACAGCAAAATACTTTTCTAGGATTGATGGAATATCTGGATAAGAGCAGATGTAGAAAATGAGGACCAGAAGAAATTTTGGAATAAAACAGCACAAATCATTTGAGTAACTCACAACACAGTGGTGATTTGAGCTGACAAAATGTTATTGGAGGAATCACTCTCCTCAGCACTGTTTGCTTTGGGAAGTCAGGGAGAGATTTATTACAGCTGAAAGTCTTTACAGCTGTCAGATATAAGTGCTAGTTAAAGGAGAGAAAATAGTAACTAGAATTAACAATGGCAGCTTGAGTCTGTATAAGTGTTTTTATATACAGGTTTTATCTAACTCAGGGCATTATCAAAATCTTGCCTGGAAATGCATTACTTTTGGATCACCTTACATACTGGCAAGGTGTGTTTATTTTTCATTTACTGTGCCTTTATTAGAATACGTATGAGTGATAAAGAAATAATGTTACCATCAGACTAAAAGCTCCTAATGAGATCCCCACGCTCTACTCTTCTTATTCAGCGTAACTGTTAGACAAGAGTTTCTTTATCATTGAGACTGAAGGTAGTGGATATACACACACTGTTGAAATATTGCTCATGGATATTGTCTGAAACACTGATAAAATGTAGCTACATCTGTTCAATGCTGATGGTGAATTTTTGAGTCATGTCAGGCCAGAGGATAGCTTGGGAATAGTCTCACAGCATATACAAAATCTCAGAGCTTTCTTATGTGTAAACTGAAAAACAAAATGCATAGCTTTTTATTTGCCTTGGAAAAAGTGTAAGTCAACTAAAACAATGAAATCTGAACCTATGTTATAGATTAAAGTGGATGACTGACAGGAGGAATTTGGTTTTATTTTAATACTGCTTGGGCTCTAAATAGGCTTAAAGATCTGGTCATCAAACTTCCTCAGAAAATATTCAAGTTTCTCACGAATATGATATCTTACATTACTTATTCTCCTTTAGTTGAGTTAATCCAATGCTGTTGTTGGTCAGACTACCTGGACACAAGGACCAGCTCTTTCTTCAGATGAACGTGAGCAATTCATGATAATTTGAGAGGGTGGGATACAGAAGATGCCCAGAGGAAGACAGAGAGAATTTAATTAAGTTATAATTATAGCATCATATAATTATTTAGGTTGGAAAGAACTGCTGGAGGCCTAGACAAATCCTCCTCTCAAAAAAGGGCCAAATTAGATGACAGTAGTTTATTGTATATCAAAATAACAACATCAAAAAAAAAAAAAGTATTCAGAGGACATTTATTCTGGATAAATGCATATTTTGTCTTGTTTAAAATTAGTTTTTGTGTCACAATTTAAATAAACTAGTGTTTGATCATTTGTTCAACTGGCTTCTGTGTGTTTGTGGAGCAGGGCACTGCACAATTACGTAACGAGAAGTATTCGTTGCGTTGGAAAGTCTTAAATCTAACTCACATAATCACAGAATGGTTAAGGTTGGAAGGGACTTCTGGAGATCATCAGCTTTAACCCTCCTTCTCAAGCAGGGCCGACCAGGGAAGGCTACCCAGGACCCTGTCCAGACAAATCTTGAATGTTTGCATGGATAAATATTAAAAAAATTAGCCAAATACTCAAACATATCAGTCAAATAATAGTAGAAAGAGAGAGAGAGCAGCTCCCTCCAATAGTGATGTTACCTACAGTTACCAAACAATTTGAATGTGATTAGAAAGCAGTTCAAAGTCAAATCAAGAATCAAGGTATTTCTCGGCAAAATGCATTATTATACTCTTAAAAAATATATTAAAAAAAAAGCGTTGTAGGGCCAGATTATCCAGCATTAGAAGTTCTGTTTAATAAAGTCTTTTTTTCCATCCTGCTTATTAGCACTTCCAGGAAATAAGAGGGCCCTGAAGTCTGCAGCAAAGCGGTGCTTTAAAGCTCATGAAATGTCTGTACATTCTTTATTATTAGAAGTGACACCATTGTGCTGTCCAAATGGAGAACTGCCAGAACATGCTGCCAGTCACATTCAGAGCAGCATTGAAAACTCTAACAAAATGCTCTCCTCTCGCTAGTGCTCTCCCAGTTCAGCTCACAAAAATAATTTAGAGAGAACAAGGGTTGTCTGAATTATTAGTGAGCTGTTGAGCAGAAAATGATAGCTTTAGATGCAGCTGGCATTGTAGGATTTTGAGGTCATGTGGCAAGCCACTCTCCTCACATAGACTTGTTTAATGTGCTGCGTTTTGTTCACGGCAGAAGTCCATTTTTAATAATATAGGCATTATTGCAGATTCTGTATGAGGGAAGGTGTGTGGTCTAATAACTTGAAAACTTTGGCACAGGTCAGTTGTGTGACCAGGCAATGCGTCTGTGCCCAGAGACTGCCAGCTCTTGGGCAAGGAGGGAATACCAGCTCATTTTCGCATATAAAGTGCCTATCACAATGGGAGCTCTATCCCCTGACAGGTAATAATAATAAAAAAACTTGTCTTCTTCTTACTCTGAATGTTTAATCAATGCAGGTGTAAACCAGCCACATATTTGTTTTCTGTTAGCTTAATATGTATGATATCATATTTACATACATATCATATTTACTTGCATAATGACTGGCTATGTTGACCCAGATTTCTCCCTTAAAGAGTGATAGCATGGCTATTATTTAAAACATTCCTCATGACCGGTCAGAAAGTGTGGTTATACAGGAAGACCATTGCATGTGCAAGGCTGTTATGCAATCAAATATTGTGTTATTTTAACTTACTGCCTGGCTTCGAACATATTGACTAGAATTAATTGGAGTTGTGGTAGATGGTTGTGGATTCATTTCTAGTTGATGGCCTGAAGTTACAAAAGTACATGAAATAATAACAAAGCCAGGCTATGAAGGGCTGGGTGCTCTTCCCACCCATTGAATTCTAATAGGTTAATTCTGCAAAGTGTTGATGTTCTTTATTATGTATCATTTTAAGAAAGAAGAAGCCAGGAATTCTAGTAGGGAGTCATGGTCCCAGTAGACTGGGGACAACAAAAATGAGGAGAGTGCCCAAGTTAGAAAGCCTGCTTTTTGTATGTCAGACAGGATGCAGCACTGGATATTAAATGGACAAGCGGAGGCTGGCCTGGGAGTGTGGGGAATGAGGCAACAATAAAACCAAGTTAATTTAGTGGGATGGAAGAGGTCTGAACTTGTTGCTTGTCTCACCTGAGTACTCCCTATGTGCCTGGGAACAACTCATGAGCTCTATCACAGAGGAAGAAATTACAGGTTCAATGTGGGTAAGCTGCAGGTTCTTCAGTCCAGTGCACAGAGACAGGCGGGGATGTTTCACAAATGCTCAAGAGTCACAGGCCAACAATTTCAAACTTGGATACACAGAATAAAACACTTTTCTAAACCATCTACTGTTCAAAGGTGTTTAGCAGCTGTGTCCAATAACCCTAATGCATGGCCAGTTTAAGCCTGTGTATGGCCCAATTTGCATGATTTTAGCCTTATATTTAAAGAAAGGGAGTGAAAAATTCTCTTTAACCTATGGAATGGTTATTTAAGTTGTTCAGTCCTTAAGACTACAGCAGTTGGAAAATTACTGGTACTCTGCAATCAGATAGCTGCATTTATATGGCAAATGGGTTCCACTTTATTATGTATGTAAATATTTGGTGCTTGTGTCCAGTGCACAGTCTTAAAATCCTTTGAAAAATGTTTATGCAAAGTCAGGGAAACAAATAGCTTCTTGAGATTGGAAAGATTTTTTAACAAAGTAATGGATGGGGCAATTTTGACCCTATGTACGTGTAAAGGTGGGGAATCACAAAACTCTGACTTTGAGAAAGGTTTACTCAAAGCCAGAACTGTTCAGCACATAGATTTGTTTTCATGCAGTGACAAGAGTTGTCAGCTTCTGTTTTGACCAAAACTTAGAGAAATGGTTAGGATGCTGTGGAAGAACCCTGTCACAAACACTTCATGGGAGGTTCCAATCCAAATTACCTGGTTTTCTTCGCAGAGGGGAATTGTCTCTATTTAAGTCCATGTCCCCACTGGGGTGGGAGCTCGTTAGTTTTTTATCTACTATTCCACAAGAAAAGGTAGGAGACAGTGCCCAAATACATCCCAGAAGCAAGTGTTTTTGAGAACCGTTCCAGTTAAAGATCATCTCACCTTTAGCAGCGGCCCTGTTGTTACACAATCCTCCTTCAATTTATTATTAATTCAGTTCATTTTCATTCAGTTCTTTCTGCAATTTCTGATAAGATGGCAATAGAACTATTTTGTTTAATGAAAATAATCACATACACGCCCACACACACACGTACAATCAATCACATTTTAACTACATTAAATAGTGGTGCTGTAAATACTGTGGGAAGTAAGTGGGTTTAGGAAGCATGACCTTAGAACAACTGTTAAACAATTTGTTGCTGCCAATGTTTCTTTACAAGAAACAAGACTGAATTTATTGTAGTTAAATGGTCCATTGGGAAACATTCACTATTTTCAATGTCACATACAGGAAACTCACCACATATCTTATTAAGACAAAATGTGTCCTTTCAGATTGTAGATTTTTAGTGAAATACTGCTTATGCATCTCATGTAAACAACTATTTATAGCAATGTAGTTTTATTTTAACATTTGTATATTAATGCACATATGCAAGAGTTATTTGACAAAAACTGCGAAAAATCTGCTTGTACCATAAGTCTAAAGTGGAGAACATGAGCTGAGCTGTGCTGGGAACAGGCCTCAAAATTGCAACAGAGTCCAGCTTTTAAAGATGGATGTAGACAGATGTGATCTTTTCTCCTCCTACTCAGAGCAGGCCAGGAGGAAGTTGGCTCTGCTCTGGGAATGATATGCAGCTGTATTAGCTTGTGCTGTCCTCTGTATACATGGGCCTCTCTGCAAGGTCTGTGCGCAACATCATGACAACGCATCCATGCTAATGTTCAAATTAAAGTTGGCTTGTGCAGTCAAGACTTAGGTGAAGCTGTGCCTTTACAGACCCTTAGCACAAGAGCACAAAGCTTGCATGAAAACTGTGTAGGAAAGGGGGCTGGAGGATTACTCGATGTTTAGAGTAACTGCTTGGGTCTCAAATCATCAAAACGTGCTCTCCCTGGGAGTCCTTGGGTCTGTGCCCCTGAACCACTTGCAGTCTGACGGGATGGAGAATAGCTGCCTGTTGTTTACTTGAATCAGCTGCCATCAAGCTTTGTGGCATGAATCTGGACTGGGTCAGCTAAAACTACCCCAGATAACACTCCAGCATAATTTGGGGAGCAGCACAAACCAAGAGTTGTTCCCAATAGGCAATTTGGAGGCAGCCACCCTGTGTTTATTTTGTGGGTGGTTTTTTTTTTTATTATTATTTTTTCCTGGAAGGGAGAGTTTAGGCATGTGGACATGAGTCAGGCTGCACCACTTGGCCTTAGGGCTGGAACACAAGGCTTGCTTCTGTTGTTCATTGCTGGAGAGGTGCTGTGTGAATGTGTCCATGTCTCAGGTCTCCAGATGAAAAATGGGGACCACAGAAATTTCTCACTATGAATGAAAATCTAAAAAAAGAGTGCAATAAGAAATAAAGGACAAAGATGTATAAGAACAGCTTTCATGAAGAATGTAAATTCTAACATATGCTTGTGAATTGAAGGCATATATGAAGACATATATAACTGCGATTTTTAAAAAGAACAGATAAAGGATTAATTCCTCCTATGCTGTTTTATAAAAATACTTGTGCTAAATGAAAACACAAAACAATAAAAATGTCACGTCTATGTTTTTAGTGTATTTGCATTTATTAATTTAATGATATACCTATAAACTCAAGAAACTAGTGTTAAAATTCATATTGTTTCTATTCCTCTAATTTTTCTTTTCTTTATTTTTCTTTTCTTTCCTAATTTTTCTTTAATTATTCTGAATTCAAGACATCCAACCATCTCTTTTACATTCAAAATGTATTTAACAATTGAAGATCTTTACACAGTTTATAAACCCATGAAAATTGTTATTTTTTTCCCATTTTTATTTTCAAAAAAGTCATGCAAGAAGATAGAGCAAATGAGAAATCAAGCAAAAAAGAAAGAAAGAAAAAAGGGAAGGAAAGCAAAGCAAAGAAAGAAAAGAAAAATAGTGAAAAAAAAAAGAAAGAACGTAATAGGTATTTGTTTGAGGACATAAATAGGGAGAGAAAATAAATGTTTAATGAGGCATTCTTTGGAGTATCTTATGTCGAAGCTTCTTTCACAAGAGGACAGTGCATCTCATAGCCCTGAGTAGGATACCTGTATGTTTGATTCTGTGTGAAAATTGGGGGGGAATTAGTAACTCTGTTTATGTGTTTTTTCTCCATGTTTCAAAACAAATCTCTTTAGTGAGTATAAAGGGTAGAAAAACAGAAAAGAAGAACAGAAAGCTAAGCCTGCATAGCAATGAGCAGTGGAACTGGTAGGAGCGATTACTTTACATTCTCCCTGCCTGAAATTATCTATTTCCATTCTATAGTATCTTTGTTTGTCATTCTCCTGCTTATGTGGTTGCACATAGGCTTCCTTTGTTTCTACATCCAAAACCGTTATCATGTTACCTTTAAAGTTTGGCATCCAGCGACACAGGGGTCACTGGTGCCACTTTGTGCATGGTTTGTATGACTTCATTAGTTAAATAGAACTGTGGGAACAGCTTCTGGGTGACCCTCAAACCACAGAGAACTGTGGTTTTACTTCTTTCTTTTTTTCATATGCTGCACTGAAGGCATCCAAAGTGTTCTTCCAATGATGTTTTCAGTGACAGTTTTAGAAACTGGGTGTATAGGACATACCTGCTTCGAACACAAGGCTAAGTTCTGCCCCATCATGCATCTCTTTGTTGGCATTAGTCTTGCACTCAGCATGTCTGCTGCAAATGCTTAGAACAATGAATACACTCAAATGCACAATTTTCTGATATTGTCTTGGTTATTTTTGCCAGGAATTCCCTTTTCATTCAGCATGCTACCTGTGGAATCAAACCACCAGCTTTCTGTTATTCTCAAGTATCTGGAACTTATTTTATATTTGATACTGCTTTCACGTGGGGTTCTGCAATAGTCTCATATGAAATTGTACCTTTTTGAAATCACAGCCACTGAACTTCAACCAGGCTTATGCTGTTCTTTCTGTGATATCATCTTTAGTGAAGTCATATAAACTGCTCTTGAATGTTAGCCTCATCCTTTACTGAAAGGAATTCTGGCAGCAGGAAGTCGGGTTGGGATGGCATGACATTTTTTTTATCCATGGAAGCTCGGGGAATCTGTCCCAATTCTACTGCATCTTCTGTATGAGAGACAGAAGCTCTCCAGGCAACATTATTACTAGGACTTCCAGGGCTTTCACGCAGTTTCTCAGTTGTGTTGGTGTTTTGCTTCCAAATCCTTTTACACGTAATAGTTCAGCTTCTATTACACAGGAGATGCATGAAAGAGGGGTAATTGCAGTTGCCAATTACTGACATGCGTAACTGTCAACACAAGATTCATGGGTGCATTTGTTCAGTGAAGATAATGGAGTTTTACCCGAGACTTCAACATGCTGATTCAATCCCTCAGACTCACCACAATTTAGGAAAAAAAAAAAAGACCCACTTTGGACTTTGTTTCATGTCCTTTCTATACAAAAGCTCAAATAATGCTTAGTTGTAACTAATTTTTTTTCAACAAGTAAACCTATTCACTGCATTAAGTCCAAGGAATGGTCAGCCAGGTTCTGATGGATCTTCCAGTCTGTAGTTTACAGCCCAACCACATGATATGTGTTAAAAGAGTCTGTATCTAAATAAGACTCTTGCCCCATGGGCAGGCAACTATGAGGCATTGCACTGAAATTATCAGCCAACATACTTCAACTGCACAACTAGATTCTTATTCTCCCACGTTTCCTCAACCTTTCTTTATTTAAATACATTAAAGCCCATCCTTGCTGGCATCGCTAATGACCTACATAAAATCAAATGTGTAGGAGATCAAGTGGAGGAGTCATTGTTTATATTTAGATGTTATTGTTTAAAGCAAAGCCAGATCATTACAACAGTAAACACTGCTTTAGCTAGAAGCTTGGTCAGATGATAAGCACATACTTTATTATTAGATAGTACTTTATTATACTTTCAAAGACAAACTAGATTAACAGGGTGAAATGATCATTTTCCAGTAGTAATTAAAGTGATTCAATGTCTTAGAAGACGAACCATACTGAATTTTAAAAGGAAATGGCTTAGAATTTCAATGTAGAACTGAATCCAGATTTTCATGGGGACACACATCTCCTTACAGTTCCCATGGAACTTCACAGCTTACTTAGAAAGGTTGTCAATCCAAAATTCAATGCCTTTGTACGTGATTTTTTTTTGAAAACGATGTTTAGCTTGAATTAAATAAAAGTTAACTCCTTTTACCTATCGTGATTCATGATAAATCCACTGGAGTCAGTAGTCAGATTATAGGGACTAAGTCTGGATCTTTCAGAGGGTTAAGAAGGTGGAAATGAGGATGGAAAGTAAACAAGATTTCTAAAGATTCTTGATTAGATGTTCAGTGGATTCATATTTCTCCCTACTGCGTATAAATGAATAAGGACCCAGAGCAGGTTCTCAGCCTCCCACTCTGACTTTCTGGTGAAAGTTGACACTGATGTGAACCTCTGGAGCTGAGCCAACCTACAAGGTCTGCCTTTTGGTTCACATCCAAAATTTATAGAAGTTTCCCTTTTGAATTCACATTCTATACAGTTTTACCACAGCAGAAAAACGAGAGATTTCTAGATTGTCTATAAGCTGATCCGAAGCACAAATCAAGAGCCATATTTTGTCTTTATGCATTTCTGTACATGACCTCCTGGCCTCCATCTGTATGGTAAGAAAACTCAGACTATCAGAAAATTTGGGATATTCCGCCATGGCAATCACACCTACCACATCACTTGGGCTATTCATTGGCTCCAGTTGCTTTGAAGCATTTGAAATATGAAATCCGTACCTTGGTTTCTTGTTTATGGTTTGTCAAGCTGTGAATTAAAGTCCCAAAGTTATGCATAAGTCACTGATGTGTTAATTTGGTTAAAGTTAGAGGTGAGCAGCTCATCTTTGTGACTGACAGATACAGTATTAATGCCTGTGTCTGCTTTGCTTGGCTTCTCTCTCCTTCAGTGGTAATTGCATCTAAAATCCATATATAGAGAGAGTCAGAGTCACTCATGAGAGTCAGTCTCTCTGGGAAAAACGATGGCAATAGCTTTCTGCTTTCAATTTTCACTTAAAAAAAAATAGAAAGGAAAAAGATCTTGTATTCTTGTTCTGAACCATTGCTGGTGGCAGACAGCAAGTAAATTTAACAATATTTCTCAAGTGTCAGCTATTTCTCATTTAGTTCAATATGTTGAGGATCATTATTGCAAGATCTGGGACAATTTCCCATTGTCTCTGGTAATTTGATGGTCTTCTGAAGGATCTCATCTTGAATCTGAATTTTGCAGCGTTAACCTATCTTAGTGTGAGTTCAACATGTAGTTTAACAATGTATCTTTTATCCATACATGGATTCCAATGAGGATTTTTTTTTCATTGCAAATCAACTCTCCAATCTCACGTCAGTGTTGCTGAATTCACCAGAAAGACAGGCACTGAATTCAGCAGAGCTGATAGTCGTGTCCAGGGCCCGACATACAGTTTGTATGTCTTATACAACATTGATGTGAATTTGTCCTCTGCATCTAAAATCACTCTGAATGCTTTTCAGATGACTTCCCACTGTTTGAACATCACTATTGTGCTCCTTGAAGGTATGCGATCTATTGGGGTTACACCATGGTGTATCTTACTGAGCATATGAACATATGTTTGTATAATGAAAAGAGCAAAAAAATACTTAGAGCTTTATTACTATTTTTAAAGATATGTCCTAACCATCATTTTGTATAGTAACACTTTTATTTGTCTTTTCTTTTTTCTCAGCAATTCAGATGTATCCATACATAACTGAAGAGAACATTTATATATGTATAGGTATTATTGTGAATTATACAACTCAAAATAAAAAAAAATACAACCTCTCCTCTTCTCGAGTACCGATCTTAGAAGTACAGAGAGAGACATTAGATAGATATCAGGAGCTTCCCTAAGCACAGAAATGTCATCCTCATCCATTTGACCTGCTAAGGAATTAATCTCACATCGTTCTAAGTTTGAGAGAGTTTTTAAGAAGGTAAATGCTTTTTTTTTTCATTTTTCCCTTTTTTAATAGCAAATACTATCAAGAATGTTTGAAAACTTTTAGAATTCCCATCCAAGTTAATCCTTTTAAACCTAGCTATGCTTATTAGCTTTCTTTGAACAGATAAGGCTTAAACAGATGTGTCATTTGAAGAACTGAAGTCAATTTAATAGCAAAGAAGGATACAAAATAGTGGCTACAGAAGGTGAAATGTGGCATTTGATGAAATAGTGGTGATACATTTTTAAATCTCTTCTAAAACTATATTGTTGAAATGACAGAAATTACTAGTGAGCTGTTATGGTTTTAGGAATTATAGGCATCAACCTATTTAGTGGTGCTAAGAAGCAGCTTGAATCCCTGGCTGTCTCTCTCAAGTCATTTCTGATGGCATGGCAGCTTCTGCAGCTAGCTGTATCTGTAGACGAGAAGTGCCTTGAATTTATCAGCCAGTGGATTGAAATGTAAAGATAGGAAACCTCTTTATCCATCTTTAGGAAGAGAAGGAAATTTTTAAATCATCTGAATTAAAATGGCAATTTTAATTGAGTTCTTGCCTGTATCTCATTGTACATTCTCCCGGATGGTGGCAGCTGAGAAACACAACATCACCTCGTTAAGATTGTCCTATTGTGTCAGCGGATCTGTCTGCTATGGCTAGGCAGGGTGGCTTAATGGGGACACATACAGCAAGTGTCTGTGGAGTTGAAAGACATTTCATTAGACACATCTGCAGTATAGATGAACGAGAGAACTTTACAGTAAGGGCACTTGTGCTGCATCATCAAGGAAAAGTCACAGGATTTTTTTTCCACTTTGCCGTACAAAGCTTATCTTGGAGGGTTATTTACAGTTAATATTCCAAACAGGAGCTTCTGAGTTTCAGAGTCATCTCTGAAAGCATGCTCTGGGAATTTAAATCACTAGCAGTTTTGGAAATAGGAGATGTAGAAAGAGCTGGAGAGGGAGTTACTGGCTAAACAGCTTTTCTTCTCTGCCTACAGCTTAGCAGACATTTGGGTTCTGACTGCTTAAATCAGAATCCCAGTTACCTGGAAGAGAAATTAGGGGTGCAAAGATGTATTTCCAATTTGGGGTCTCTCTGTAGAGCCACAGCACGATAAAGAAGCCTTACTCTAAACAAGAAATACATCCTTTGGGGGAAGGGCTCCTGCAATTGTAAACAATTCTTCACTGCCTTATAATCTCTCTGTCTTCTGCAGATACTGTGATCAAACCAACAAGCCTCATGTGTGTTTTCCCAGCATTTCTACATCTGAGAAAAATATGTCATAACAAGGTTTAAATAGTCTCTCTTTACAGATCGTCCCAGAGGTAACACAGGCACTGGGGAAGGGTTAACACCTGTGCCCAGGCTGCACACTGCCTATGAAGATCAGCCCAGCAGATGAGATAATAGGGTTTTGCTGAGGCAGAGGAAAGGGATGGCTTAATGAGAGATGAACGGGAGCTGGAGCCAAATTTAAATTAATTAACTTCAGCTAGACTGAAATTCTATTGTGAAAAGTCAATGGCTGGGGCCAGTGAGCAAACTTGGAAACACCCGGCTGGGAAGGGAGTAAAATATTTAGCCTGAATCTCACAGCAGTGCTGATAATAAAGCCTGCAACAGTTTGCAACCAACGATACACTGTGCTTTACCAGAGCTGCTTCTGAACCCATTTCTGAGTGATCAGTGTAGTTAGGTTCCGAGCTGTAATACAGAGCTGTCTTTGCAAATTTGGCTTGAGAACAGGGGGTGATTTTTGTTTTATACAAGTCCCCAGCTTCTGGAGTAAATTTATTATGAGATCATTGCAGCCTTTTCTTTCCTTTTTTTTTCTGTATTTCAAGAAAAAAGAAAATCTAGATGTATACAAAAAGTTTCAAACATCAGCATGATTCTGTTACTTATTTATTTTGAAATTTAATTTTTTAAGCCAGCCTCCTGATTCAGAGCGTGTGATATTCACAATGCTGTTGTGGGACAAGAGCCAACTTCAATTATGACTGGACCATAACAATCTTTAAATATTAGTGCTTTTATGCATTTTCAGCAAGAAAATCCTAGGCCAAATCTCCAAGTTTGTCAACAGGGAAGGTATAATTAAAAAGAAGCTTCATAGTAGTCAGCCCTACTGTTCCAATATGTGTCATTTGACAATATTGCTATTTAGAATGATTTTAAAATATATATATCTATAGAGAAAGAGATTTAACTATTAAGTGTACAGATAGAATTCATTTCCTCTAATTTTAGTCACCAAAAAAAGTCAGTTTCATTGCATGTTTTGGCCCCTTTATTAGTTGATGGAGACAGTACTATTTTCTCATAGATCTCTAAGGTATTTGGAGACTCTGCTTTCTCATTTTTGCAAAGGTAATCTGAAAGGTTGCTTTTAGAAGACTTAAGATTAATAGAAGAAAGTGGAAAAAAGTCCTAAGAGAGGAATACACAAGAGAAAAAACTAAGTTTGGGAGGGTCTCCGGGCTTTGATTCAGTAAAGTATATATAAGCTAAACTGTTGAGTATGTGCATTAGTGCTTTGCTGAGAAGAATTGGACCAAAGCTATGGATGCCAAAGCATTTAGCTGAGCCAGACTTCCATCATTGTTCTTCAGTAGGCAGTAAAAGACTTCTAATGTCAGCTAAAGGGTGATGTCTGTGCCAGAAGTGCTGATGAGCTGACATGGGTTGCAGTTAGCTCAGAGTGTAACAGAGACTCAGCAGCATGGACTAGAATTCCCTGTGTGTGCCTGCTCTCTCTTTTAATAGACTAAACACATATGTCTCTTTAGCCACTTAGAAAAAGATGGTATGAAATGGCTGTAGTCACAAATGGGGTTTTAAATGGTTTTAATGTAATATGACAGTCCGTTCACAAATCCTGATGTGTTTACAAAACATATCCCTGCTGCCTAATACGTTTATTTTAACACTTTATTCAGGCTTAAATGCCATTTTCACATGCTAGGTTTGTTTGGATTTTGCATAAGGTTGTACCACTTATTCAGGAATGTCTGACAATAATGCAGCGTTGGGAATGAGTTCAACTTTTGTTTGGGTTGAATCACATTCAACTCCTGTTATTCACCATTTACAGCCTGAGTCATCAAATAACAAAACACATGGGTTAGGACTGTTTAGTTTCTGTTCTCAGCCAGAACAGGTGACCTTCTCTTTAGCATGACCACAAGCAACAGAAGTTAGTCTCATCTAGGCAGAGCAGGACAGAGGTTAAGTGAATCAAGTATTTTGCCATAATGCAGTTTCCTTCAGCTAAGAACAGACATCCTCAACGTTCTAGTTCAATGTGAAGCTGAGAAACATGGCTGGATTCCTCACCAGTTTTACAGTTTTTATTGATAGATTCTATAATTCGCTATTTTCCACTGTTTTTAGTAGAAGAGAAAATCCTGTTCTACCTGTGTGAACAATTAATTGGCTTCAGTTGCATCCATCATTTCCTGATACAATTTCAGTATGTGCCATACCTTTGTTTCACACTATTTACCTTTGCAAATTCTCCATCCACTGTGAACACCATAGGGTACCACACACGATCTCTTCAGCCACAGGTATTTTTATTCTTCCATGCTTTGTGGGGGGTTGTCATGTAATAGCAAATCTGGTCCAGAGTTTCCTTCTTTTTAAGGTGTTCAAGGGCCAGGATATCAAAGGATACCAAAGGATACCAAAAGTGATGAATGAAGGTCATGTTTACAATTTTTTTCTTTGATATAATTAACTTGTATAGAAAAGATAAGCTACTTTGTGTTGAAGAATGACCATCAACCATGAGTTCATCTGTCATAGGTTTCTTTAATGATCAAAGTAATCGAAGTGTTTCTTCAAGAACCTCTCCTATGGACAGGACTGACTATTGGCCTCATTCAGGCTTTGCATTCAACTCTTGAGATCTTAGGGTAAGATCTCAACACGAAAGTCAAGTACAGAATTTAAAGACAAGTTCCAGTTTCCATACTGAAATATTAGATTGTTAGTAAAAGAAAAGAAAGAGAGCAAATCACTTAATTTCTGATAAAACCTTCACATTATTCTTTCCCCATATTACAAATCACTCATCAATCCATTGTACAGGTATTAATTTATTCATTTTCACAAGGAAGTCTACCAATGTATCATGATTGTCAACAGTGAGATGCTAAGTGGTATCAGTCGGAAAGAAAGAATTTCCAAATCTTACCGCTGCCTAGGCCATGGGTAATTGATATCATAGTTGATATGGTATATATCAAATATCACACTTAATACATGTTTTGTTGTAGATCATTTTAAACATATATGTCCATAACTCATCCTTAGTCCTGGTGAGGAGTTTAACTTTGATACTATTCACTGACAGGGATTTTGCCTTTGTTTCATCTTGTTTTTCTACCAAGTTGTTATTATAAACTCTGAACTTATAGACCATATAAAGAACCCAATAACTGTAAGACCTCACATTTTTTGGCAACTAAGCTGAGTAAGTTCCAAAGGAATTTCATTGCACTTTTAGTTTTCTTCAAATTTCACCTAACCAAAGTCAACCTGCCCATCATTCTTGTTAACATAGATTCAGAGCAAAAAGGCAGCAGTAGACCACACCACATATGCCACAGTGTATTATTCTTTCTAATCAAAGCATTTGCTTTGGTTTCCAAAGTGTGGGAAACCTGACACAAGATGCCCATTGAAGATAGGGAAAGATCCTCTGCTCTTCAGCGTAGTGTAATAATAACAACAACAATAACTTCGATTTTTTTTCAAGACTTCTCACTTAAGATCCTACAGAAGTTCTAATATCCCACCATGCCAGCATATTATTTTTGGATTGAATGACTGGATGAGCTTGATTTACATCTTATCGCACTGCATAGCCCATAATTTGTTTTTAAATCGTGTCTAAACAACTTACCGCAAAGTAAAATAGGAGGCAGGCGGTGGGAAGTATCTTGAATAAGTTGAGCATCAAAGAAAGAAACCTCAGAGGACTAAGAGGGGTATGTTTGCAGCTGGCTGAGTCATGTTTCATGTGCGGTATGGTCCCTTGCTGATAATAAGTAAACTGCTAAAATCTTATTCCACACTTTATTAACTTGCTCAGTAAGTTCACATGTCCAGTAAGGCATGTTTGCTGGTAACTTCTTTTCTTTAAGAACTTTTCCCCTGATATTCATCCAGATAACATTAGAAAAAATCCTTTTTTCCTACCATTCTCCTGCCTTTATGTCACATAGTCAAGATTCTGAATAAGATTCCTTTGCTGTGCTGTGATGTTTACATTATGAGTTTATAGCAAAGTCTCTTCAAAGAAAAGTGATAATCACATGCAGTGAATTGTTGTTTAAAAACAAACAAGCAAAAAGATTGTTGGAGCTTGTACCTGTTGTTCAATACTGCTGTTCCTTGATGAAAAAAGGGATTTTGGAAAAAAAAAAAATCCAACGTTTTTCAGAAAAGGTTGTGCTTTTCTTTAGAAAGCTTAACTTTTCTTATAGGATTGTTTTGTTTTGTTTTGTTTTTCTGTAACCTTCAATTTTTAATAGATTAACATTCCCTAAAGTGTCTTTTATACAAAGTAGGACAAAAAAGAAAAAATATAAATATTTTAAATATTTTTATATTTTAAATATTTTATATTTAATTCTAGTTTTCATTAGAGAATAATGATTTAATTTAAATCAATTTTGGAATTCAGTTTTCAGGAACTACATTTAAGTCTTTGAGATAGCTCTTAATAAACTCACAAATAAGGGAATATGTGGAAATATTAATTACATTTCAGAAAAGCTGTTCAATTCTTTGGCTAGTCAGGCAAACATTTACCAGGAAGGGGAATAAAGGCTGAGCCACATAACATATGTTTTATGTTGTGATTTAGAAACAACCATCTTTGATGGTACAGTGCTTGTGCTGAAGGATTACACGTTTTCAAAACTGCAAGATCTGATGAAGGACAGAGGAGAAACATAAAGAGAAATAAAATCAAAAACGGAAATTGTGGTTAAAATGAAAGATACTCTTCACAATGGCAGCCTTATTTTTACAAGAACCAGTAGTTCAGTGTATGGACATCATAGGTAAGATGGATAAGAAAGTTCCTGTGCTGGTTCAGACAGGAAAATCGTTTGATCCTTAGTCTTTTCTGTCCAAAGGAGTTTCTTAATCAGTGTATTCTGATGGTTTTAGGAACTTGGGCACAGTAATACTGAAGGATGATCCCTAGTTTGATGAAGAAGTCCATCCTTGCTAAAGAAAACATGCACATTCCCTCTATGATCTCCATTTATAAGCCATGGTGTTTCCAGCTGTCAACATTTTCTGTTAAAAGAGAAACATTTGAAAAACCTTTATTTATGTCCTATTTAAACCCCAAAGAAAAAAACCAAATATACATACATTTACTCCATTGAGGCAATAAGATGCTCAAGGCTCTTTTAAGCAGACCTCAGTTTTTCACTGGCTTCTGGGATATCTCACACTAAATTTTTTTCCCTCATGACAGCATCTCCTGAGTTGGTCAATATCTGTCTCTCGCTAGTAGACCTGAGGACCCACATCTGCTGAAAGGGGTGGATTTGCACTTAATTGTAATAACATTAGCACTTCTCCTCTGAGGGTCAGCACTAGAGGGCAATACAGCCTCACACCAATGATTTTCAGTGGACGGGTGTTGCTCCAGTGACTTGAAAAAGAGAGGGTGGAGATGAGTTGTCAAAACCATGAGTCAGAGAGAAAGCTGGTCCCACCTTAACAACATTGAAAATACCAGTCTTCTGCCAGGCAGCAATTTACCTTATCAGACCCCCATCAGAAATTAACACTGGGCAAAGCTGCAAGATAAATATCATTAATTCCCTTATTAGAGATAAATGATATAATATAGATAAGTTTCACAATGATCTTGGAAAATAACTCATACTGCATGTATACTGTATGAAATCAGCAAAACCTGTTTTATTTGGACTAATTAAAGATCAAAAAACTTCCAAGAGTGGCCAAAAGAGGTTAAATTCACGCTGGATAAACAGCAGCAAAAAAATCACTCAGACAAATGTGTAAAACTGATATTATTAATGACAGTCTCTGTTCAGGGTCCCACTCTGAACTTGGCCTTGCCCTCTACTTTACTGAAACCTTACACCTAAAAATGGAGAGATGGCTGATATGGTACAGGCTAAGAAGTTCAATCTGTTGGGACCAGGATTCATTTCAACCCATCAGTGCTCATTATTCTGCTAAGTGGTGACATAATCACAGAGCTGAGGTCCGCTGGGACTCAGCTCATGCTGGCTCCTGTTTGCTGATGCTCCTGCAGAAGAACACCAACTTTGCACCAAGCCAAGCAATAAATTGTTAGAGATGGCCAACTTCATGACATATCAAACATGAACTACTTCCCCAGAAGTGTCTGTCACCCCTGTGAGACTGCTTTTAAAGCTCAGGGGGGATTGAAAAGAAAGAGTTGAACTAAATGCTACACAGCCTTTGTAAAAGGGCTCTCTATCACGTGCATAGCCCTGTTTTTTGCCCTCTCGTTTCATTTGTCGTTATCACTGCATTTTGTTAAAAAAGATACCACACAGCCTTAGAATCCCAAATCACCCTTATAAGTGAAAAATAAGCTTCTCTAGTTATATTTCATTACTGTTTTTTACTTGCTATAGTTACCACAAATCCCTGTATGTATTGAGCCATTAAGACTAGAAATTTTACATCATGAAATAATCTGGTCAATACTTTTGCATAGGTTCATACTCATGAGCTCGCTATGACTTAGAACCTGGTAAGTGTTCATTGGTAAAGCAATGGGAATTGGGGCATGTGAAAATATGAACTTTTTATACCTTTTCTGTGTTTGCACGGTGGAACTGTGCCAGCTTTGCTGCTCATTGAACTGCATCTATGCAGCCAAGCTGGGATTTGTACCTGAATGTGCTTACTTTTGAACCTGGCATCAAGTGCATCAGCATGTCCTACATACACAGGGAAAATATGAAGTAACCCTTTACTTTGATTTAAGTATCTTGGCCATTCAAATTATTTATTTCATAGTGCAGTGCTTCTACAGCTTTCTGTTGGCATTATATCACTTGCCACACTGCTTCAGCACAAATCTATATAATGAATTCAGTTTGATAGGAACTTACCAAGGCAAAAAGGAAATAAGATTGAGTAGCAAGGTAAAAATCAGGAAGAAACATTCTGAAACATTACAATTTAAAGGACTCATAATGACTGAGAGAAAGCAGAGAAAAGAAACATTTGAGACATATCAAAGGAGATTATCACACAGGATGGCATGCGGAAGTGACATCTCCAGATCAGTCTAGACTCTTGGTGCAGCAGACTGGCAACAGATAAATTGATATTATGATCTAGGCAGTTATATTTAGGTAAGGCAGACTGAGTATTGACATATCGAGGACAGTGGTGAATTCTTCTCAAATGCATATTCAGACAGATGTATTTGATATGGTGGAGGTCTTGAATCCGTCAAACAAGACTGGATACTTCTTGCAGAGGTAGCTGAACGAAATATAAGGGCTTGTTTTGTGCAGAAGGTTGTCCTAGAAGAGCTTAAAGCCTCTGGAAGCCTATAGTCTGAGCTACAGACTTAAGCCTCTTACTGAGAGTTGAAACAGTTTTGTATTGTCCATAGATCGTATACAGAGGAGAAAGAAGACCAGACAGGGAGCAGTGGGTTGCAAACTCCAGGGAAGATGTAACTTGAAAAGGAATCCATCCTTACACTGAGTCATAACAGAAGTTATATTATTACCTCTCTATGTGTGGGTATAATACCCTATTTAAAGTTCGAAATGGTAGGTACCTCTGAAGTGAAGATTACAAAGCAGAGAGGCTTTAGAGTGGTTAACAAGATATCATCCTAAACATGACCCTATGCCAGGAGATGAAAGAGGGAAATCAACAGAAATGCAAACACTATTGTTGTTTTTAAATTTGCCCATCCTCAATGACTATATATAAGCATGGAGAGGTTATACTATCCTGTGTTTACTCTACCTTAGTCTTTCTCAGCTCACCTAGTTACATTAGAAGCTAATGGCACCTTGGAAAAAGAAAACAACAAAAAAACCCTCTCTGATTTGCATCGAATCAAAGGAGTTAGTAGTTATCTGAAGTTTTACAAGTGGAGACTTCACTTAAGTAATGAAGGTTCAATGGCTTATTTCCTGGTACTTAAAGGAGATTTGTGCTCCACCAGTAGCTTGTTAGGCTGTTACCCTGTTTTGTTAAGTACTAATTTCTTTTAATGTGAGTTTACTTTGTCTTGCTTTGTTTGCTGTTATTTCTTGAGTGGGTTTGGTTATCTCTTCCTTAAAAGGAGATTTCAGACTGATAGTATTTACCTAAGCAAGCCATGGACATTATCTTAACCTTTAAAACAATTGTCACTTGACAACTGTTTGGGAGGACTTACTTTCTGCTGCTTCTAAATAAATGTTTCTGAGTTAATCTGTGAATGTGAAAAATTTCTTTGGAATGAAATGTGATTATTAAGGTTAAGATCTTTGTATTAAATGCTTTCGAACTAAAACATCAAAAACGTGTATGAAAGGAGGAAAGTAAAAATAGTAAATAGGCTGATTTGCATGGCCTTTTTTCTTTACTGTCAGCTCCAGAGCTCTGTAAACCCAAGGAAAGATCCTCTTCCATTCTTCTGAGTTCCATTAAAAAAATTCCTTCTTATTTTCTACTGTATTTTTAAAGAACATAAATCAGCTACTGAGTACCCACCAAAAACAAGGCAGCTGTAGATACTTTTGTGAAGGTGAAAAGCTGCACAAAGGCCAAATGCATTTGATTCCATGTAGAAGGTGGTGAGCAGCTCAGGGGAAAAAAAAAAAAAAAAAGGAAATTTCCCATTTATCTCATTTACAGCACATTCTCAGTAAAAAGTTTTTTCTGATCTCAATTTTTACTGAGGAATAAAAGCTAAGACTTGGGCAAGGATGAAGGATACCTAGTAAAGGCTTCACAGAACCCTTCTGTGGCAGATATAGATGTAAGAGTTTGGAGCGGACTGCTGACCATGACCATGAGGGGGATCTTGCCCTAAGAGAGGCATTCCTCACAAAACTGATTTAAAATGTCATTCTGACAAAGTTTCTGCTGTTTACAATCGTCTTTCTAATTACAGCTCTGGTAAATTTTTCTACTTGGAGAAAAATAGCAATGTCATGAACATTACTTTATTCTTTAACCCCATGTGATTTCTTCTGTTTCAAAGAGAGGTCCAAGCGGTGAGAACACATTCGTGCCGACAAAGCTGTCGTGGATCCAAAGGTAACCTGCTGTAGGGTTTGTCATGGCAGTAGATTAGATCCAATAAAGAACTTAGGCTCTTTAAAGTGCCAAGAGTTTTTATTGTACTTTATCAAATGACTTTTTAATGTAAAATGTAAAAATGTAGGAGCAAGAATCAAAGCCAAAGACTCCCTTCCTCTGGCTGAGCATCTCTTCATTCCCTCTGCACATATTAGCATCTTTTGAGGGCTTAGCACAAGATGACTGTATTCACAGAAGTGGAAACTGCCTGGGTCAGCCAATTCAGACCAAGTAGAAAACATCAGCCAATTTTCATCAAAAATTTGAATTTTCATAAAGAGTTGAAAAAATCCTCTCTCTTAACTTTCTTTTTCTTGTTCTTGATTTTAATTTCCACCATTTTTTTTCCAGTTCCTCATCTTCACAGCAACAACAAAACAATGAAAGACACTGGAGATGATTGAATTAGGAAATTTTCATACAATATTTGACTGGGCACAGCATTCAAGTACTAACAGTTAAATCACATCATATTTCTATTTATATACATATGTGAGTGCTGGGAAAAAATGCCATTATACAAAAAATCTTTGGAAATACATCATTTTCATCACTACTTGATGCTTAGCCGTATAAGAGAATCAATGAACATTCCTAGCAGAAATAATCAGTATCCTCTATTCCTCCTTTCTTGTCACTTGTTAACCAATGTATAGGCTCAATGTTTACTCTACCTTTTTCCACTTGGAGAATTTTAGATCAAAATGGACAAGAAAACATTAATAAGTAACACATTTTATAGGAGAAAATAAGAATGCAGTAATTTGCCTGAATTCATACTGGAAGTCTGATAGCAAGACAAAGACTTGACCTTGGGCCTCAAATTCCAATCTACTGTTCAAATTATTAGGTAAATACTATTAGTTTTTTCATTCACATACTTTAAATGTACAAGCAACTGCTGTTGAAAATGTAAAATAACATTCTCAGATATTCTCTACTTTGGCTCTACTTTACATTTTTCAAATCAGAATCTTGAGACTTTTGTGAATTCATTATTGTTATTATTTATTACTGTAAAGTGGCTTATGTGACACCTTCTGAGACTGTGTTATCATACTGAACCTGAGCATAGCACCCACACTGCCACCTACACAAGGGAATTAAAAATTTCTAAGAATCCAATTTCTAAGTATGATCTTTGTAGAATACCAAAGAAATATGAATCACCCCTCATAAGTTGCATGAAAATGTTACAAAGCATAAAACAAGATCTGTTCATGTGGAACATTTTGCATGAAAAAAGGTGGCCAGCTGACTAGATCAGCAAAGTGGCGGTGGGACCTGTGAATTTCCACTGAGATTTTTTTGTTTATACATGTGGAAAAAAAAAATCTCCTTTGCTCAAAACCAAAGCATACTCTTATGCAGTGGGAAATGTGAATTGTAATTTTAAACCAAAACACAGACAAAACCAAACAAACAAACAAACAAAAATCCTTGTCAGAACCAATTTAGCACACCAAAAGTTTTTTAATAGATGTGAGAAGCAGGTTGATTCTGAAAACAAGACTTGTTAATAACAGGTTTTCTATTGGTCTTACCACATTAATACCATAGATTCTGTGTTTAAAAGACAACTGATGTAGCTGTCTTTAACCCTCTCCTTATTACATGATTCACTGCTGTGTCTGCACTATAATTTTGATATACCTAAGCTAGCTTTAAAGTAGGTCTGTACTGTGGTCAGTTCTGTTGATGCTACCCATGCAAGCTGATTCAGAGATGTCTTGGGAATCTCCACCAAAACCACAGCCTATTTGGAGAATACGTGCCCAGAATTTATTTATTCGTGGATTTTTCACACCCTCTGCATGTAAGAGAGTGAATTTACATTCTCAGCCCCATTTTAGAGATGATAAACTGCTTCCTGGTGAAATGGTGGGGCTTGCCCACAGTCAAACAGAAAGTCTGGGGAAGAGCAGGAGCTGCCCCAAAATCTCAATCTCACTTGAAAATATGCTTTACCGTCACAGCACCGTTATCCTGGAAAGATGGCCGTTCCATGCAATTCTGGGAATATCAGCTATGAATTTTCTGAATTGAACTCTTTAAAAGATTAGATTTTAAATGACAAAGACTAACCTGATAAATTACCCTGTGGATGAAGGTTTGGCTTGCTAAGGACGAAAGCTAACTTTCCTATGTGTGATAAATGTCGTATGAAGAAATTGTCTTGAAAGCCAGGGAAAACATACCAGTATTTTTAGTAGACTGTATGAATGGTACTTGAGCTGATCATCTGCTCTGAAATGTAATAGGAGCAAAGAGCAGGGAGCACATAAGAGATCTGACCAGACTGGCCTGCATCTGTCAAGAGAAAAGACTTCATCTCCAAAAAGCATTCAAGTTCTATTTCCAGCAAGCCACTTTCTAGAAAAACCGATACTGCTTCAAAAGAGTTTTCATAAATTTAGGAAAATGGTAAAAATGTAAAATAACTTCTCAATACATCCATTTTTCTCCTCACTACAATATTTACTTCTCCTTTGATGTACTGAAAATAAAATACTTCCATCCTCATGGAAAGTTCTGGACATACTGTGTTATGCAGAAACATTATGCTCGAACATTTCAGCCATCTAAATACTGTTTTTGGGATTACTCATGGAAAATTCTCTGTGGAAAAGGAAAGGGGAGGGGAAGCAGCATGGGAAAGGAAGGGGGGAAACATCCTTCATTAATGCTCCTTTAGCTCCAAAACTGAACTCTGAAGTCTCTGGATTATTCAAAGACATCTACAGTTTGGGTGTCCGTTTTCAATGTCAAGTTTCCTCCTAACCCGTATCACTTCTTAATATTTTTATTTTTAATTTCTGCAGAGGAGGATAACGATTATTTCAGAGGCAAGTGGGGGAAAGATGGATTGTCTTTATATGAAGTGTAAGTGTTGGGTAAGGCAATTAAGCGGAACAGAAAATAACCAGGATTAAAACCCTTTTTTAGATTCTGCTAGGGATGAAATTGTTGTCATGGGGAAGATACGTTTAAGCTCCAGCAAAGTTTGGGTGAGGCTGTTGTGAAGATGACTGTCTAATGACTACAAAACCTTCAAAAGTGGCAAATGCAGGGGANTTTTTTTTTTTTTGTTCCTCCTTTTTAATGTCAACTGCCAACTGCACACCTGTGATAAATATAACCCTACAGTTGTCATCTGGGGCTGGGAGCCTGGGCAGGAGTGGGCTGTGGGAGAGCAGCTCTCCTCGTCCCCACATGGGCTGATTTCAGCTGGGGTTTCAGCTTGCAGTTCCAGCGAAAGCAGGTGACAGAGTGGGGGTGAATCACTGAGCTGACAACGATTGAGTCAAGGTTGGGGAAGGGGTTATTACACAACTTTCGTGTTTGGGGTGGAGAGCACTGTGAGCCCAGCAAATTCATCACTTGCTGGGGAAGGTAGGAGCCTTAACCCTTTGCTGTCTTTATTCCTCCCTTCTTCCAGAACAATGCAGATGGGAGGCTATGGATAAAAAGAGAATATCTGAAATTACACTGTGGTTTTCATGAACCTAATCATCTGTCATCATGAGACCAGACAGCGTTGCTTCAGAGAGTGAGGCTTAATAGTCTTCAAGCTACATAGAGCGAGAAAAATCAGAAAAAACAACCCCTCATACACATGCACAGAGTGAGGAAGCAGCTTTGTAAAAACCACGTCACATCTGAAGTTTCTACTCTAACTGCACCAAAACAGCTTCGTTTTGCAACTTTGGATGCAGGATCCCTGGATGCTGCAGCCCTCAAAGCCTGCATAATACCCAGGGCTCACCCCCAGACCTCCTTGCTAGGTTGAGATGACAGATCTAAATAACAGAAGTAATGACAGCTGATGGTATAATTAGAGCAGTGAATTAAGTGTGGGAGTCCTGCAATTTGAGAGGTAGCTTGTGACCTCTGGGTTGTATTCATCATTGATGTGTGCCCTGGGACACCCCTCTGCAATCAGTGGGATGGCACAGGCAGTGAGTAAGCACACATTTCATCCCTTTCTGGCAAAAGCACACTGTTTAGGGGGGAATAAAAAAATAGATACAATGTTCCACCTGCCCTGAAGTTCAGAAAAATAGTGATTTTGACAGAAAGCTGGGATATTCTTGTTCATACTCATAGGTAATCTGTTTCAGTAATTCTAGTTAATAATAATAATGCACAGTATTTCAAAATTTCATGTACTTACACGAGCATGATCAGACACTAACAGACCTCACTGCACCCTTGCTATTCCCACATGGCAGCCTGGACTTACAGCCTGGCTACTGGTTCTGGGGATCACCTCGGCTGCACAAATTGCCTTTGCTTACAATGAGATCAAAACATTATTTTTTTTCTTGTGTTACACAGTGAAATTTCAGACCCAGATCTTTCTGGCACTTGCTTCTGAAGATAAAGTGGGGAAATTAATCTATTCTGTTTGTTCTGGCTTAAATATGGAAGCATCTGTTAAATTGTCTCTGATTGCCTCCTGGCTGCATTAAAGTGATGACAAATTTTATTGCTATTTGCTTGGTACATTTCATACTTCTTGCATACAAGTTCTGCATAGTGCTTGGGACCACCGTACCTGGTGGTTTGGATGCCTGCAAAATGATTGAGATTAGATTTGCAGATCAGACTTGCACATTGTACTGGTGTGCTTCCCCCCAGCTATCAGTTGGCACAAAACTTGGGCAACTCTCCAGGAAGGTTCCAAATACGCATACATATATTTGTGTGTGTACCTTGCCTCTGTGTTATCCTTTTGACCAGAAATTGATTTGAGACACAGAAAAAGAATTTGAACATTCATTGCTGAACCAACATATATCTAAGCAAAGGAAATAATTCAAAATGGGAGTGAAGAAAAAGTATTTAAATGAAATAACACAGATTCAGCTGAGAAGATGAACCAAGTGGTGGGCAAGTGATGATCACCTCTTTCCCAGGAATCAGAAGATAATCCAAAGGATATCTGAGTTGTACAAAGTATTTAAAGGAACTGGAAGATTTTGAGGAAGAAAAATATTTTTTGCAAGTGTCACTGGGCTGGGGAAGAGAAGTTCCTGAATACCTGAATGGAGAAGGGAGAAAAGCAACTAGAAAATGGAGGAGAGGGAACAGAAGAACCAAGGGACAGTGAGGTTTGGATCCATAGTCAGAAGTTTGGTTCAATATGCAGTGCCCTCAGGGAAAGGGCACTGACGTACATTATGGGGCGGCACTAATCCTTCTTCAACTGCTGAGGCAACCCAGATTGCAGCAAGCATTTAAGTGGGCTGAATGTAATTACCTGGCTGGCATTAAGTAACAGTGTAATTAGCACTTTTTGGCACATCTCCCTCTGAATATATGGCATTCAACACTTCTGTAAATAAGATATTTATATGACACTCCCAGCAATACTTTTAATGATGACTTTAAAGGTTATTTTCTACATTTTCCAGAAGTGATGCTTAAATTTCAGGTGGACAGTGGGGATTTCTAGATTACAGAGAGGTTTACTCAATACATCAGATTCTGCTGAATGGTATAAACTCTGGATAGCACCAATAGCTTTAGTGAAGCAGCTTTTGAGGCTGTAGTGGTGAAAGACTGGTGAAAGACATTTACAGATAATCAAGGAAATTCCTTTAACTTGTGGAGCCTGGGGAATTCTGCGCTGCACAGAAAACTGAAGCAAGCTAAAGGATAATGGCTCAAGATTATTGACAAAAATGGTTTTAATATGAATATAGAACATTAAGAAAGAGTTAGGGAAGAAACTACATCTTCACTCTGTAGCTGTATGATTAGATCTGACATCCTCAGAAGTTTCACAAGTTGAGTAGTATAAATACACAACTTCAAGTGCATTTGTTGCAGTTCTTTAATTACTGTTTCTAGCAAAATAACTTCTGAAGTCATCACCAAAGTTTCACATTTGTCCATAAAAGTAACGATCTCGGAGTGTTTATTGACATTATATAAAACCCTTAATTTTAACACAGATGTTTTGCATAGAAAAAGATTGCTATGTCTATAACCGTTAAAGAGGAAAGTTTTCCTTGGGTTGTTTAATCATAACATTTCTGCAGGTCTTCTTGGATTTTCCTCGAGAAAGATTGATTCTGATCCTTTCCGGGGGACAAGGAAATGCAATGTTTTCTTTTTTTCCCAAGATAAATGAATTTGTTAAGCATTTGATGGGACCCCGTGGCTAACCATGAATCACAACTTTTGGTCAATCACCATTCAATACCTGTCTACAAAATGCTGGGGATGGGTGGAGCAGGGGCAGAAATGTAATAAATTCTGTACTTTCTCTGCAAAATTAAATTATTGCAGTAAGCTTTGGATGATGTTAGGAAAGTGACACAGTGAGAAATATAACTTTTTTCCCTCTATTGCCTTGAGTCAGTTGATAATTCACAGCGGTGAACAAAAGAAAGCCAGTGGATAACACATGTTAGCAAGGTCCCTGCAAAATTACTATCCACATTAGGCTTCTTCTTTATCACTGAGATCCACTGTCAGTTCATATTAAAATTCAAAGTGCTGAGAAATGCATTTCTCTTAATAAGATCACCATTATTTTATTCTTTTTTCAAGGCGGGAGCAAGGCAGCAAGTGGTAAGCAGAGCTCCTGATGCTCCTGAAGGCTGTGGTTTGAGGGGGAAGGATCTTATCAGTTCAGGACAGCTACATCCAGCTCACAGGGTCTGAAAGTCATGCAACCATCAGCGTGAAGAATTTACTCGTGGTCCTTCGTACCACCGTGGAGGCATCATCTGACATAATGCCCTCTTCCTTCCTTTCCTTATTCCTGTCCTCCCCAATGTGCTAATACCCAGCACGTGCTCTTAGGAGAGGATGATTATCACAGCTTTGCACCTGGAAGTCCAGGCAGAGGTCAGGGACCCACCATGATGCAGATTGTCCCAACTCAGACAGGCAATCTGTGCTTCAGCTGAACTCCATCTCCTGAGCTCTGCTCTCCGATCACCTAAAAGACCTACAGCAGAAGAAAGATTTTAGGTTTATTATTATTATTATTATTATTACTACTACATTGGAAAAGGGATTGTAATATCCCCAAATGGTTCTAATATCCACAAGTTGCCACCCACGGTGGCTGGTTTCTTTCTGTGGAAGATTCACAGTTTTCCTGTGCCTCTACCCTGCCCCTCAGCTGTTACCAATTCACATAGGAGATTAAATGAGATCTCCCACTGCATGTATTTGGCTTTTATAGGAAAATGTTTTTCTGTACTAGACACTAAATGCATATTAAAGAAAGGCAGTGGAATCTTTATCGGGGACATAAATAGGGTTTTAGCCCAGATTATTCATTTTAAAGGACTGTTAGAACGAGTCTCACCTTTTGATCAAAACCGTCACCGCTACCTCTCCAATATTAAATGTTCCGATGAAGTGATTTTTCACTGATTTGGGTAGGAAATATTCCACCTGTCTGCAAACACTGGAGCTGTCAAACCTGACAACCTGTGTGTACCTGCTGTAAAATCTGCACTGATAATCAGTGTCTCAATCTCCAAAGATCTGAATGCTTTCAGCAGATCATCTAACCTCTCTGATACAAATATCTGACCTCAGATCATCTAATCGAATCCTCAAACCTCTCAAACCTTGCTAGTTATTTACACATATTATATTCACATACACACCATCAGAGTGCCAATGCTGATAACAAATGTAATGCTAAAAAATCCAAAGAGAGCACTGGTAAGGCAGCTAGCTGGACAGATGCTGCAGCCCAAACTCTCCACTTGGGGTTGCAATCAGAAGGTGAATGTAACAGAGAGAAATTCAAGGCAGTATCTCATATCTGCTGCTAAGTGGTTCAGACACTTTTCTCCAAGCATACAACCTCAGTTTTCACTATCCATTGACAAAATCTAGGGGGTTGGGGGTGGAGGTGAAGAAAAAAAAAAGAAGAATTAAAAATTAACTAAAAAGGAGAAGAAAAAATGCTGAGTGTGTGGTCAAGTTTTTAATCTTGACCACAGTAGCTGTACTGTCTACCAGTAGAATTTTGGTGTTGTTGACTTTTTTTTTTTTTTGGCATTGAAACAAAAAAAGTTCAGTTATGGAAAAGAAGAAGCCTAGACTGTGCACACACCATATTTTGTATCCCACAACATGTAACAAGTTTACAATATTTTACTGTGAGCTAGAATTCATTCATGACACCCCTAATTTTCCAGAGGAAAAGAGATTAAATCTGAACTGCTGAGTCTTTTTCAGTTTCAGTTATGGCTGGCAAGAGAAGACCTGAAACTCTTGCCTATGCTCACCCTTGGTCATATGCAGACAGACAGTGAGTGGATAATTAAGTCATTCGCCTGTTTACTTAATATCATAACCATGGCTCTAATCTAGAGTTTTTAAGTGTTTGTTGCAAAGCAGAAGAATAAACAATTAAGGATGTTTCTTTTGTGATTTCTCAGTGCACTAGATGGCACTAAAGCATGGCTTTTATATGCAGAGGAAATATCCTCGCAAAAAATTGATATGTAGGTTCAGTAAACCTGAACTATTTTGGTCAGGTATATTTTATGGAAGTTCTTTGATATATTATTTGTAATTTTTCATTTTAATTTTCAGATCATCAGAAACAGAGAATTAATTACACCCACTTTGATATTAAAAGAATTTCAAATTGAAAATAAATAATGCTGGGAAGTTGAAAAAAAAAAACCCTGAAGAAACTAATTTACCCCAGGCTAGATGCAGAATTATTCTAATGTTCAAAGATTAGGGGCTTGATGCAAGTAAAAAAAGTTCTGTACCAATTACATGGCTTTTTCATGAACTTTAGTTATCAAAAACATTAAAGTCACAAAAAAAATGAATAAAGTCTTCAGGTTTCCTATATAGAAAAATCATCCACAATGTACAAACAAATAGTTAGCTCCATTGTGTCTCCCAGGCATAGCACACTCAAAACAAGAAGTAGAACCATCTTCTAAGATGAAGGTACTTTCCCCTCAACACAAGCAGCAAGGAAACAAAATTAAACTTTATGTATATATATTTTTACTTCTTCCCCTCCCTTCAAATGAGGAGCAATGGTTTAGCTAGCTCAAAGTTTCTCTAAACATATTCTTATGTATTGTATACAGCAGTGTTTGCTTTCTTATGTGATCACAATAAACAACAACAAAGGAAATATGAAGGGTGGATCCCATATAAAACTAAGCCTTCTACACAAAACTGTAAAGAAATATGTCTTAGGTCATCTTGGGTGTTTTTGCCTTGTTCTAAAGCTCAGGGTGTTTATGGAGACATTTCAAGTCTGTGATGTTAAAATCATTCTAAGATTATGCATTGAAATTTCTTTAAGAAATGAAGCAGAAGGAAAAGAATAGGGAGTTAAACAAAAATAACATGGGAAATAAGGTATGGATTATATCCGAGTTTGCTCTTGCAGCACACTACTCTCCACAGAGCAAAATGGCAGCTATTGTATTTGTGCTTGGACCCACAAAGGTGCAACGTGAAGACCATGGACCAAACGCCAACAGTTCAAGCCACATACATGTAGCGAATGTTGTGAATTCATGCTCAGGACCGTCATTTATATGACTGATTTCAAAAGCAGCCATTTACCTACAGAGGCTGACAGGATCTGTTCCTGTTTTAAGAGATGGAGCTTCATTTATCTGCAAAGCCAGCAAAGAGTCTGATCCACCAGGTGCTGGCTCTGCCATAGGTAGTGTTATTTTCTTTTGGGAGGAGGAATTTGTGTGTCTCTGAGGAGAATTTGCCTTCATGTTTAAAATAGAAAGCCCATATATACATGTTATTGAATTTATTGTTTATCTGTCAACCGAATCGAAGCCTGCATCTCAAGGAGAAGTATTTCATGGGAAAAAACTAAAATGCCCACATGGAACTATTAAATGTGACCCAAGATCATTCAAGTCCTTAAATTACAGTGTTTGCAGCAGTCAGTTCATGCTATTCTGGGGGCCAATATTTTTAGCACCTCTGCAGAAAATAACTTCCCTGAGAATCAGAAGTTAAACAGTTTCAGGAATATTTGTTCTCAGCTTTCCAAACACTCATTTTCTACTCTTCAATTTCATGGATACAGGGAACGAAAGTAGACAAAGAGAAATACATGAACTCTCTTTTCTTCTTTCTTAAATATGTATTTAGTTGACAACTTTGAAAAAAAAAACAGAAGAGATCAAGTAGGGGCATGGATAAAATGGTTGCATCCTCACTAATGTTAATTGGTACAATTCCACCACCTTACTGTTCAAATATTATAAAAGGTCTTAGCTGTTTCATAGGGATACAATTGATCTGAAATGAATATCTTAAAAAAAAATTAATTACAGACATTATTGATAACACCTCAGGTTATTAAAAATGAAAGAGTGTTAAACTTCCCAATTTACTTTGCAGCGTGCTGCCTGCAATTCATTCAGTCTAGACAATTTCACTTTTTTTATCACTCAGTTTCATTTTTTCGATTCTCATGCGATAAGTTAAGGTTGCAGTTACCAAAGGGGACTTTTTTTTAATAAAGTTTCTTAACAAGGAAAAAAAAAATTAAAATCCATCTGCTTGTCCTGATTCTCTCTCCCTTTGCTTTTATGGTACATTTTTTGCTCACACAAAAGGGGAATTACACCATATGATTTTTGTACACTCACAGCCTTTCTGGTGCTTGACTCCCATCTCATGAGCTTCACTGCTTCAGCAGAAAGTCCAGATGCACATGTACACACACAAACACACATACATATATATGTATCAAGAGAGATAGACTGCTCTGAAAGTAATGCCTCATATTTATTTCCATAGAAACTACAAAGAGCACAATGACACTATTTGACAGAGGGAGTTCTCAGATAAAAAACACTGTTTTTCAATATAATCACCACCACAAGCTATGCATTTTCACCAGCGATGAACAAGAGCCTGCATCCCATGCTCGTAAAAATCTGCCTCAGCAGAGGTGACCCACTGTCACTGTCGCCACTGTTGAAACGCATCACTCACCACTTCACTATGCTGACATTCACTGCTTGGTCTCCATAAACATTCAGCAAGCATCTATGAATGTCAGTGGCTGTCACTTTTTCTGAGTGGAGGAATTCAATGACAAGCCTTTGCTTCATACACACTTCCATGTCAGATGCCATTTTGTCAGAGTGCCCCTCTGTTGTCATCTGTCACATGGCAACAAAATGGAATCAAATATTGGTGGGAAGGTTCAACCTCTAATGCCATACCACCAACATTCACCTCTGATGTTGCTTGCCAACACAATAAAATAGGAGGCATTACTTTCAGAGCAGCTCTTATATATATGTGATGTACATATACAGTGTGATGGCTCCTGGGGAAAGGATTAGGGATTTTTCACCAGAAATAACCATGTCTGCCCAGGTTGGGCAGATTGGGTGGAATGGAGTGAGCTGCCTTTCACATTGCAGTCCTGAAGAGTCTCCTGAGCTGCTGCCTTCTTCTTCCAATGTTTACAATTAAATGTTCCCTCCTCAGCTAAAACCTGTAGGACCCCATTGCCCAGTCAGGCAGTGGCTTTTGCATAAGATTGGGAGATTTTCCATCCCATTCAAGGATAAGCACTGTAAGTCTATCTGATCCTCAGGTCCTGTCCCAAGCTCAACAGTGTAGATCTTCATTCCACCTACTTAACCAGGGTACCTGCTTTAGGAGCAACAGTCTAACTGAAAATCCAATATAGCTCCACTTTTTCTAATTTTAATACCTACTGAGGAC
>WBMW01003150.1:76831-91549 GCA_013396635.1 Penelope pileata | reverse complement strand
TTTTTTCCTGTAAGCTTCCAAGATCCCTGCACATTTGGGAAGATTCACCCTATAAGTTGATTCCTGCTCCAGGGTGGGAAATACTCAATGTAAAAGCACTGCAGTTCCTTTTACCTGAAGCTGAACCTCAGGAGCCATAAGATCAGAAGGACACTTGGGATGCCAGTGGGTGAAGTCTCTCTCATCCTTTTATCTTTTCCTGTTGACCAGTGGGCAAGCCTAGAAAATCACCTAGGTGACAAAACTAAATCCCACGCAGAGGCTTAAGATGGAGTTATATGAACTTTGAACTAGTCTCCAATTCAACAAGTAGTTAAGGACAAGATTATGATTATGTGCATGATTAGTTAAGTACATGGTGTTGATTAGTGACTATGTTACTATGCCACATTGCTGTAGCATTTGTCTAGCTACAGGCATACATCTGGCAGATCACTGTACTATTTCAAAACAAGATTTATATATTGCCCATAAAAAATACTTCCAGCATTTTTAATCGACTATGTTAATTTTTTTAATGACTCTTCCTAAATTGCGTCTACTGAGATTATTCCTAACTTTCCTCCTCTAGTTCCCCTTCTTTCACGTTTTTCAACAAGGGAGAAAATAGATGATGGAAAAATAGAGAAAGACATTTAACCAAAACTATTAGCAAACAATGTTTCAGAGTCTGGTTTCAGGTTTTAATGTTTTCCCTTGATGATTCACACACAAATAAATTATTTTATTCGAGCAGCCATATGTTATCACAGTCAACAGAGTCTTAAATAAATATTAAAAACAGATTTAATTTTTCATTTTAGGAAACAGGCAAAACAGCATCACTGAAAAGGGACACCTGCACACCTCAAGGGACTGTTCATTTCTTTATAATTTAGGAGTAGCAGTAAAAATTATGCAAGTAGAACACACTGTAGGATAGAGACATCTTTTCTTTGCATTTCCATTATCTCTTGAAGGAATTCAATTCTGAAGCACCAAATGTTATGAACAACTAATGAACACCTTCAGAGAACTAAGTTAACTGAAATGATATCACATCAATACTATATTCTGATACTCTTTTTTACTTTTTCATCAGTCAGTTGTATTCTTATCATGGGAAATGTTACTTAGAAAGGAGGCCTGTTTAGATCACCAATGCTGATCCAGCTTTACTATTAAGCTAGGAAGGCAAAAGAATAAAATATAGAGAAAAATCAATGCAGCATAGGAGGCTGTTTTCTTCCTTAAGTATTTCCTCATGCTCCAGTCCAGCCTCAACTGATGGGACACGATGTAGGAATTACTATGTGCTTTTCTAAGTCCTGTGTTTGCAGAAGATCTGGCTAAATCAAAAGTGTTCCCTCTGACCTTACAGCTTATGAATCAATGAGGGGAAGAGTAGTGAGCACGAAGAAAAGAAATGGGCAGCTTGCAAATGTGAGGCTAAGGAGATTCTGCTGTGTGAGAGATTTTTATAGACATACATAATGTGTACGTGTGGGTCTGTACGTGTCAGAGTATATATCTAGCTATAATATAAAAATTGGTTACAATAGATGTTCTTATCTGACCTACTTAAAATTTTACATGAAAGCACAGTTAATTTCGTCTCCTATCTGTCAGATTGATATAAATCTCCTGTTCAGTATTAATTATTGTAAGCATGAATATTCTTCATTTTGGGGGGAGACCTGATAATTAAAACAGACAGAAACCCTGAACTCATTAAAATTCCCTTCCACACCCCCTCACTGAATGTGTGTGCAACTTTTCAGACAAGATTCACCACTGTTCAGGCTGTCATGCAGGGTTTTGCACTTTTGGATAAGGAATGTAAAATGCTCTCTCTGAGATACATTCACAATTTTAAATTCACTCTATGTTCATTGTGCTGTGCAATAAGCGGGAGCAAAGTGGTCTCAATTTTAATCTAAGTTTAGCCTAAATGCTTGCTGCTCATTTTTCTTCTGTTCCTTTCTGTTTTTATGTCCTGTGAAGTAGCTTTACCACATTAGTTCATGAAGAGATGTAGTGTACTAGTGACATTTTTTGTTCTCTTATAATGAAATAAAATGTTTCTGCCTAAAATGATGGCAGTGAGAAATGTGGAAATCAGGAACTGAAAACTAAGATTAATCTGTCGTAGTACTGTGTGTAAAACAAGTCTGGAACAAAAACTTGCTTTACAATTGGGTCTCTGTTTATGGGTTTAAACACCATAGGATGGAGTTTCCTTCTACCTGGAGGTCAGTGTTTTCTATCATGATGGCCTTGATCATGAAAGTTGGTGCTCCCAAGCATCCATGGATTTCTGTCTCCTACTGAAGAAGGGGCAATACAGCTCAGTAGAGCTCTACCTTGAAACAGCTCAATAGTTTATCTTAATGATTGGTCTAGTTGTAGGAATTAGATTTTACTTTCTTACCAGGAAGATCTGTGATGTACACTGAACTTACAAATGAATTAATTTTGCTTTTGTCGACAATACTGACACTGAGATCAGGTTGCTGGAATATTGTCCATATTGTCCTTTTTTTTTTTTTTTTTTAACTTTTTGTTTTTTAGTAATTGTGTCAGGAATGTGTTTTCAGATGGGGGTATTTGGAGAAAGGACTAATGAATTGTGTTTTCATGGTCAGAAGTGATGAGATATTTTAGCGATCTACCTTGTACTCGGTATTTTCACAAAAAGTTTATCTGGGAGAATAGCCTCAAAGGATCAGAGGAACTTCAGAAGAAAAAATACCTAACTTTACCCAGTAATGCCTAGTTATTAATAAGTTGTTTTCATCAATCACTGAAATTGCTGACAAAAAAAACCCAAAAAACTGATCAGACACAGTTGCCCCTCAAACGAAGAAAGACCCATCCCAGAATAGTCAATAGACTCATAATTATGTGTTCGGCCAAGATTCTTGAAAATCAGGTTCGGCTCCCTGCTTTGTCAGAGTTGAAACCACAACTATCTCTGATGTATTAACTGACTGCTATAATTGCTGGACTGTTCTGGTTATGAGAAGTGTTCAGAAAATGACATTAACACTGATAATTTTTTGATGGAATCACAATGATTGTATTTTGATAGTTTTTTCTTAAAAAAAAAAAAAAGAAAAAATAAGAAAAAAAAAGGTTGTACAAAGTGCCTTGGGCAGTTCTTTGAATTGTTGGAGCTTGATTTCTCAGTATTGCTTCAAAATTATCTTCACCCCTTCTTGTAAAACAGATAAGGAGTTTCACTCCTGAGCCCTTAGGAAGATGCTGTCCAGAGGGGTCAATGTTACTTCTAACACAAAGATCAGGTCATGAGAAGAAGGGCTCCTGAGAGAGCACCAAATAGAAATACTTCCCTCTGCAATCTTTGTTTATGGCACGCTTTAAAAAAATAAAATAGAGTGGGAAGAATACACTTTCATTTTTTGCTAAAAAAGAGGACAAAAAGCACAGTTTGGACCAGGTAGTCTTAGGTATCCTTGAGTGGCTTCCTTATTATCACAGCCAGATCTTTCTGAGAAATACTCAGTAAATGGGCTCTCATGCTGTGATCAACAACCCTTATGCCACGATTTCCTATGGGAAAAGTACCTTTAAGTTTCCAGATCATAATGCTTAGTTAAAAAAGTACTTGCTCAGCACAAAACATCTTTACGGAGCTAGGCATGTCTGTCAGGGTCAGATTTGAAGTTGAGATTTTGAAGCAAAAAACAGAACAGCAGATGAAGGACACCATAAACTGATTTGATCTAGATATTAATTCTCTAATCTCTCAAACATCTAAGGTTTTCTTTAACTCTATGTGAATTTTTGTACAGTCTGTTTAGCTTCATTGTGCACTGTGTTTTCAAAGTTCTTTGGTTTGAAAGGAAAAAAGAAAGAAAAAACCTCTCATCTCAGAGTCAGTCTACAAGCCATTTATTCATCAAAAATAATTGTGGTCAGACATTTAACTGAGAATGCTGGTATTTGTCCTAATGTTCTGTAAATGTTTATACCAAACTTAAATGAATGTAAATACTCCATCTCTGAGCTCTGTGGTGAATCGTTTGTTCTGCACAGAGAGCATATGGCAGGGAAGTTACGGTCTAGCCCATTCCTACTGAAATTGTTGAGATCGATGGCAACTGGCCATCTAATCCCTGATCTCTAATGTAAATACTTTGCTCCACAAGCAAAGCTGAAAAAACCTGAGCCACATTGTGGTCACTCTTGTTCCAGAGAGAAAATAATCTGTACCAATCCTTTTTTCTGATACAACTTATTTATCTCTGCATGTTGCTGAGCTCTGCAACCTGACACATTAAAAGCGAAGTCTAAGCTCTTCCTCTTTTCCCTCCATCTTAGAGCTTCAGTATTTGTTTCCCATGCTTTAGCTCATGAGTCAAAGGGATGAGTAGAGAGAAAAGTTTCAGCTTGCTGTAGGTGAAACCTTGAGCATTTGTTTTCACTGCAGGGAAAACTCCCATTGATTTCAATGAGAAGGAGTGCAGTTATGTGCTTCTCACTTCTGAAAATCAGAGCTCCCAGATGCCCATTTTAGACTAGCAATAGACAGGTATCTGTTCTGCTAATTAAGTCTCATTTATCTTAACCATTTCACTTCTTAATCAGATAGCACAATGATAAGACACTATAAAAATATATGACAGATAGTAAAGGTCTAGACTTCTCTAATGTGGCAATTTTTTATATTATGATCTTCTTTGTATATGCAGATGAACTGCTCTTTTATCAACTTCCCTTTGTAAGCATTTCACATGCAAAAAATCAGATAAGAATTTGAAAAAAAAAAAAGAAAGCCTTCCAAAGTGATGAGAATGAATTAGTCCGTAATTGAACTGATCAGTAAAAGTTCAGTACAAAGCAATAAAAGTGCACCAGGATTTTAACTTAATATGTGGATTTTTTATTGTTGCCTAGTTGATATAAAATATATATATATATATTTTTTTTCTTTGGATGCATTCTATAGGAATTTACCAGTGTTGAAGTACGTAAAAAAAATATGTAGAAGAAAAAGTGTCCATACACAGATATAAGTAGGACCAACATTTAATTGTTCATATTTGTTACTTGAAAAACGCTATTTTTGCATAATCATTCTGATGTTGAGGTGCTGTTATTTGCTGGGTGCTTTCCACAAATCTGTGAGAATTATTATACTAGAGTGGCCATCTATCCCCACAGAGCATCTCTGCTACAAACACAAACAACAATCTAAGAACATCAATATGTTTCTGCCATTAACAGCATGGAGCAATAATGTCCCAGAGGTCTATTCAGGCTAGCAGAGAAACAAATAACAAGGTTTAATGTCTAGAAACTGCTAGACACCACCCTGACTAGGAAAACATCAGATATTTTTCAATTAGAGGTCCATCAAACATTTAAATGATGTGCTTAGACTTGCGTTGAATTCATAGAATCATAGAATTCTTAGAGTTGGAAGGGACTTCTGAAGGTCATCTCGTCCAACTCCCCTGCAACGTACAGGGACACCTACAGCTAGATCAGGTTTCTCAGAGCCTGGTCCAATCTGACCTTGAATATCTCCAGGCATGGGGCTTCCACCACCTCTCTGGGCAACCTGTTCCAGTGCTTCACCACCCATACTGTAAAAAACCTTTTCCTTAAATCCAACCTAATTCTTAAGCTCAAAATTGGGCGGCATATGGCTTCTGCTTTTCAGGTAATCAGATTCTCCATAGTTTTCACGATTTTCTGGTTTACATACTTCTGGAAATTTACAAATGGAAAGACATCCTGCAGAAAAGGCTCCTGACAAGAAACTTGCTCTAGAAACTTCTCTTAGTTACATCTGTGGGTTCCCAAAAAGCTTGAGATCTCGATGAATGTTAAGCATCTTTTAGACTTCCACAATCCATTCAAGATACTTAGGTGTTTCTCAGTATCCTAATTCCTTCTTAAACTTTTGGATAAAAATAGGCATGTAGTATGACTTGAAAGTTACCTCAACGGGAATATTTCAAAGAAAGGTGTATTCAAAGGGTACATAAAAAACATTAACTCATTCTCATGATTTCCAACAGAAGTCCAGTTAATGAATTATTGTATCACAGGAGAAGAGGTAATATTTAGGGTAAACAAGTAGAACATAAGGGAGTTACCAAGATGAAAATTATTGTATCTATCTTAACCCATGGTTCTTATTGGAAAGTCTGGTAACAAGTTAAGAAAAAAAAAAAAAAAAAAGTAGGCCTAGTCAAAAAAAAAAAACAACCTAACCACCAATGATAATATGTTTAGCAGAAGAGGAAATACACAGAATAGCAAAAAATTTAAAGGTCCCATTTGATGAACAGGAACTCCCACAAGCAGCCGAATGCTGACGAAACTTCCGAGCTACGTGATCCCCCTATCAGGACCACATCTTTTGTTCAGGGCAAATTACCACAGCTTCCCTATCTGTGTCTCTGAGACTGCTTTGTGGGGCTAACAGAAGGCAAAATAAAGGGTTGTGAGGCTTTCAAATAATTTTGCAATAGAAAAGTATATGTTGCCCAAATGGCCCTTTCAAGCTTATTCTTCAAGGTCGAGCTTTCTCCATTTACACAGAAGGACTATCACTGACCGCATGTTTTAGTCTGATATTTTTTAACTTTTGCTTTTCTACAAAACAGGAAGGAGAGCTGCAAAAAATATTGGCTTCAAAAAAAAGATTCACAGTTACTGTTTAGGAATTCCCAGGATACTTAACAACTTCATCCTGAGCCTCAGTACCCTAAATACGATGCTGGCATATAGGAAAAAAAATAGCAGAATGAAATATCACATATTTTTGAAAAATTAATTTGTTTGGTAGGACAGCTTGAAACATGTGGTCTGATCTTTAAAACAAAAATCTAAATGGATATATTAATGTTATAATTTGCAGCAGAGTGTTTTAATTCTTAATTTAGATTTACTTGGTGAATAGACTATTAAGGCATTGGTATCATCATTAATATTAACATTGATCCACTGTAAAAGTTTAAAACCCTTTTTCTAGGAACAATCAGAGACTGTAGTTCATAATTTCTTTTTCAGATTTGGAATAGCTGGCATGGCTCAGAAACTTTCACTTACTGAAGTCATATAGCTCCATGAGAATTTCAGTTTCTATGATAACACTCTTAGACCTTAGGGCTGCAAAGAGAGAAACATATATTGCAAATGCTCAAATACAAGAAAATAAAAGACTATATTTAAATACAGGAAAGGACCCCACATTTACTATCTTTCATATTTTTTAATCTTGTGATTATATGGCTCACCTCAATATTTAGAGAATGAGGTGACTTATGAATATTAAATAATGAGTAATTAAAATTTCAACAGCAAAGAAAGACCCTCTTAGATCTTGATGAACTTAGTCATGCTCTTTAACTGTGCTTTGTAGAGTATTTTTTATTAAAATTACGATGATTTATGATTAATTGACTGAAACCAGAAAAATGTAATATAAAAAAAATCAGAATTTGCCACATTTTTCCTTCCTCTTCTTTTTTCTTGACATTTATGTCTCTAATTGTGTAGCTATTTTTTTCTTTTTCTGACAGTCTCTGACTTATATTGGAAACATATTTGAATAGACTGTGCCTGTTTCTTTGAGATTGCATTAGGCTATTGATGATAGTTAAATCAGAATGCATTTTTAAACTGAAATTCAGAGTATGTCAGAACAGAAACTGAACTCTCTTAGGTGTTTGAATAGATTATCAAGATGATATTTTATCAGTATTAAGGATATTTTAAATGTATTTATACTGCAAGAAAATAAATTCTAGGCCATTTAACACAAAAGATATATTATATTGATTTCTACCAATCCCTCAGAAATTCCATTCGATACATTTTTTTTTGTCCTACAGTGCTAAAACAATGTAAGTTGTGAGGAGATAAGATAACTTGTAGTTTTAATTGTCCTTTCTGAAAGGGAAATTACTCTGCAAAGCCCTTTAGTAAGTCGTTGTCTGAATGTTTCCAAAGCAGAAGCCTATTCTGAAATATTAAAATGTCCTGAATTTCTCTTATCTTCATCTTGTTAGGGAAGAGATGGGCAGAAGTGATTCAGGTGTCTCTCTTCCATGCCTCATTCTTACACACTGCTTGAATTATATCACCCATTTTCGTCTGACCATAGATGAACAAAGAACAGAGCTGCAGCAAGACACTGGGAGAGCTTTAGCTTGATTATTTTTCTCTGAGCCTTTTTTTTCTTTTGTCAACAATTGCTGTCCCACAAACCAAAACTCGTCTCTGTTTTCAAAAGGGTTAGAAGATGATGAGACATGGGAGATAAGATCGGCTGGGTACATTTCCACCATCATATCACACAGATCCCCAGTTGCTTCTCATTACACAACCCTCCAACGCTATTCCAGCAGTCTTAATACCCTCACAGATATCACTCAGCCCCTTAGCCATCTGGGTAACACAAACTTCAAGGCTGTGCTATAAAAATAAAGTTTTGGTGGACTTCAGCACAGCCCTTGCATTATTTCAGAAACTTTAAAAACAAGCCCTAAAATAAATAATAATAATAATAATGACAACAACAGCTACAACAACAGTGTTTTGTGACTGAAGAACAGGCCTTGGGAGCTGTGTCTCTACTGAAGAAGCAGCATAGCACCATGCTACAGTGTGCTGCAGATACTGCTTGTCTGCTCTAGATAGACAACCATGAGCTTTGTGAAACCTGGCACTTTAAACCTCAGGTGAACATATTTTCATGCATTCACTCTTGCATCCTTCATATCCTGTCTCTGTTATGGTTTTTTCCTGGAAAGGGAAAGAGGAGATATGAAGATGGATTTGTAGCAACAGTGACCCTCTGGGTATGTTCCGTATGCTCAGTTCAGCACGACAGGGGCCATGCATGGCAGCAAAACAACTACTGCAGTTGTTTTGCCACAGCAGCAGACCTCTGTGTAGGCTGTTAAAAGAAAGAATTGCATCCTCTCTTCTCGTGGAGGATAGCAGTTACTCGATATTGCTCAGCTTGATATCATGGAGTGGGAAGGGGGGAGCCCTCACAAATACTGAGTTTACAAATAACAGTGAATTACTGATTCCAATACTTGTTGCCATGAACTCAGAGAATGTCACTTTCTCTGTCTACAGCCCTTTTCCTACACCTGAAAATCCCTTAAGGGACAATGCAAGCTCTCTGGAAAATGGAAGCTCCCTGGACAATGGCATCCTCTTAATTTAGGTACTTTTAATCCATCCCACTGTAGCCTGCTTCTTCCTAAATCAACTAACTTTAATTAAATGCCTGATTTTAAACTGTATGAGTAGTCTGTCCCTTGTTTCTATAAATTATGCAAAAGAAATGTGTTGTCAAAATGGGAGTTTGTCATATTTTCAAGCGAATAAAAGAAGTTCTAAGGAATTTCAGAATAACATTATTTCTGTTTTACAGGTGAGTAAACAGAAACCTAGAAAGATATAAATGAACCAGGCTCAGTAACCAGCTTAGATAGGAAAAGAACTCAATTTTTCTGTTAGCCTGCTGTCTCTCACTGTCACACTACTCACATTAGTAAAGCTATCAGAGAACCACTCTTCCTTCCTCTCTTTTGCTTTGCATGTCCTTTGAAATGACAAAGCATCTTCTTGATATAGACATCAGTGAAGTAGCTCTGTCTAGACATTTCTGTAGGCATCTTTTTAAAATAAGGCGGACCATTTAGCTCTGCATATTCGGGTCTTGACGTTTTATGCATACCTATAAATATTCCTGGCCTTGAAGGGACCAATTAGAAAGGAATTTCCCAAACGTGGTTTTTAACATAAAATTGGATAAGCAGCAGCCAAGCTTAAGATTTCCTTTCATTGGCTCTTTGTCTGCTACCTCTGCATGTGAAGTTATTTTATGAGCTGAGAGGAATGAACCAAAAAAACCAAAGATCGTAGGAGCTAAGCTGCCCATTTTAAAAGCATTTGACAATAACTTTGTTATACCAATAAGGATGGTTCTGATCTGAATTTGGCAAGTAATCCTGCGCCTTACCCCTGTTATGTGGGAGAAGCACCAGCATTGCACTACTCTGTAAAGCATGCACTGGGACAGCACTCACAAACCTTGTGGGGTGCCCAGTGAGAGCTGGGCACTCCCAGAGCTAGAAAGTATGCACACACAGGACAGAAGGCCATCTTCTCTCTTGAACTTAGCAAAGTAATTTGTTGGAGCTCACAGTGAGTGGTCTTCCTTGCAAGGAACAAGATATAAACATTTTCTCCTTCAGTGACCAAACTGCTGGGGCTTTGGAAGCACTGGCAATTGTGTCGAGCTTGAAAGCTTAGCAAGATGTGCTTGGGTGAATTGACCTCCTGCCTCTGTTTCCCTTTCAATATGGAAGAGATACAATGCTGACTTCCTTGTTTGCTACCACAGAGATAGAACTGCTTTAAACCAAATTCTGCAGAAAACATTACAAACATGAAGACTTCAGGAGGTGAAGCTGGCTGATGCAGTTCATCAAGTGGAAGGTTCCAGGCTTAACTGAGCTGCGGAGCATCCCCTGGACTGAGGATCTGACCCTCTGGGCTATTGCAGGGCAGTGTTCCCTTGTAGCAGATATTGCTGTATTTTCTAGTTTTCCTCTCCATCCTGTTATGAATGCTGCAGAGAAATAAAGTGCACAGTAAACAAAGGTGAGCTGATGGGCTTTCTCTGTCACAAAATGCTGACATTAGTTTACCAGGAGGAACTGCCACAGCTTTCATGACATATGTAAAGCTTTAATCTCGTGCAGTCATCATTGCCAAATGAGTCTGCTTAATGGGATAAAATGTCTTCTCCATGCCCACTGAGTGGGAAATCAGTTGATTAGAGGCATTTGCAGAACCAAAAAGCTTTTTTGCATGCTGCCTCCAGATGACCTTTTATAAATCCCACCAAATCCTAGCTTGCTTCCCACCATGTTGCTAATAGTTTGATCTGTGGCCTGCTAATGAGGTGTATATTGCTTCACCTCCAGTAAAGGTATTAGGGTGCCTACTCCATTCTGTAGCACCACAGAGATTATAGTTGTTTGTGCCAGGAGGAAAAGGAATTTCCAGGGCATAAGTCATCATTTGGAGTTATTAACAAAAGGATTTATTATGTTGCTCTGTTTCAAACGACGGTGTACATGATGCCTAGAGCATGCCAGAGTGCAACTACCTACCACATAATGTCCTAATGAATCACAGTTCACTGGAGGAGCTGCAGAACCTCAACATTCGATCACGTACTTCTCCCCCCCACACCAAACTGACAAATAAGGCCATAATGGCTTTGCAAATTTATCAGGTAAAACTGATCTCAGGAAGATGAGTACATTGAAACCACGTCAAGAACTATGTGGGGTGGGGGGAAATCCACATTTTGAAAAAAAAAAAAGAAAAGAAAAAAAGAAAAAAAAAGTATTGATGCAGCGAAACAGCTCTAATGCAAAGCACTCACCCGTAACCCTGCAGGTATGAGGAGTCTGTGTCTGTGCCTGGGAAGTCAATCTTTAGCCATGACTTCAGGGCTTGCAGAGTCAGGTCCTACTGTTTTGAGTATTTCTGAAGAACCTGTTAAATGAACCTCACCTTCCAGAGCCATGAAGATGAGCCTGACTGAAGGCTATTGAATCCTGCTTGTCCATGCTTGTCCTCCACGTAATTTATAGTAACCGAAGGCCAAAGGCTCTCTCGTCTACAACAAGCTGTAAAGAAATAATTCCATTTTTACAGAACTAGGGTCTGGTGTGGTTGAATGAAACAATGTTTAGAGTACAATTTGAGCTCTCCAGATGGCAGGAGAGACAAATTATTATTTATCTGTTTTTACTCATTTTATTTGCATTTTCAGGCTTAAAGGTTAAAACGTTTTGTTGTGACTGTTTTCAGTAAGAATAGAAATTTTCTTATTGACTTCATATAGGAGCAGTATCAATTAATATTTATTTGTCCATGGCTAATAGCTAAAATAATCTCTGAAACACCAATGTCCTTTCTGGTTGTGTTGTGAGAAAGGTGAAAGAAAATTCTTAATATCTCATTTACCTCTGTTTCATAACTGGAAAAAAGTTGGCATTATTCAATATTCTATTTCAATCTCCTATTCTCACTAATGCCTTTTTAGAGGCAAACTTTCTCCTGGAAGAGAACCAGCCTTTAAATACACTGGGAAGAAAGTTCATCTTTCTCAGTGTACTCCCTTGTACTCATTCTCTCTCTTTTCCCTTACCATTCTCTATGTTAAGGAATGGGGTTGAAACAAGTCCTGTAGACAGCTCCCTTGGCAGCTTGTACTATGTCTCTTGTCTCTATTAATTTACTCTTTCAAGTGATGAACCTTAGGAATGTGGGCTTTTCCCTTTTTGGTAAATTATTGATTCTTTTTGATTTCTTATGGAGCAGAAGGCTGATGGCATTGCAAACAATGTGTTTAAGGATCATATTAGCATCTCTAATGAAAGGACTCCTAAAAACAGAGGGCAGCAGTAGAGGTAACTCATAGTGATCTATTTTTAAAGCAAAGCAGGGGCCAGATTCTGCTTGCATCAAACTCTGTGGCACAGCTTCCAAAGGTTGTGCTACGAGGAAGCTTAGACCCAGAGGATGACGAAGCCAGTGATTATACAGCACATTATGTTAAAGAAAAAATAAATCAAATGCAGATGCTTTTATAAAATTCAAAGACAGAACTCAGTGTTTTCTTAAAATATTTTTGGTTCCTTTTCCCTTCTCCCCTCTCTACACACTGATCCCTTGCCTAAAAAGAAAAGTTTCAAAGAACACAAGCAAATCTAAAACTTTTTTAAGTTTTGCTTCCCCCTCCATTTCTTCATTTAAAAAAAAAAAGAAAAAAAGAAAAAAGAAAAAAGCTTCTACTTGACTCTGTTGTAAAGAAATCCTCCTTTTTAACCCCTTTGATGCATCTGTGCAATCAAAAATGTCTTAATGGTGGTCAAGGTGATGGAAAAGAACCACTGTCCATTCCAATCAGATGAGGCTTGTGCTATGTCATATTCATTCAGTAAGACTTGTTTTCAAACAAGAACCAACATGCTACTGGTTCCTTGAGCCCAACATGGCTATTTGGAAGATGAGAAATGCAGAGTATGTTTGGTAAAATGTACACAAAACTCAAAATTCACATGCTATTACTAAGTGGGAAAAGGTCATCAAATGAAGAAGGAAAGAGCTTTAATGCAAAGGGTGCCTTGCAAAATGCAGAATGTCTCCTCTGAAAAGAAAGTATTTATCTGAAAACATTTTTACTTTTATTGGGTTATAAATGTGATTCCACAGTGAAGGACATTTTCTTCTTGCTGCTAAGGTGCTGATTCAGAAAACTTCTTAAGCCTGCATGAAACCTGAGCATGTTTGTTGTTCCACTGAGTTCATCTGGGGCACAATAGCATGAATAAAATGAGTTTTGTGAGTGTCATTCTGAATCAAAGCCCTATGCCAATGACAAAACTTTCAATTGCAAGTTGTACCACAAATTTCCAGTAGAAGCTAGTTTTTTTCTTGTTTAACTAAATGTAGTTTGATATTACTTTGTTCTTGAATAGATTATATGGACACTATTTTTAGTAGATTCTTGATAAACAGTGGAAATTACATTGATGCTAAAATTCTGATAAGTTTTAAGGTTTTTACACCTCTTTGCCTTATTTTCTATCACACAGGAGAAAGCAATAGCAATCACATATAAAAATTCCCCACAGATCCGGAAGACAAATGTCTCTGAAGAAATATTTTTAATTATATGTGAGATATTTAGAGCAATGCAGAGAGCGTATGAACTCATGACTGTGTAAATAATTTCACCCACACTGAGGTCCAAAATTTAGCATATGTATTTTTAAGAATCCAATTATTTTATTTTGCTGTGAGAGATGAGGTGAGAGAAAACAGCAAAGGAAAAAGAAAAAGACATAGAAAGAATGAGAAACAACTTTTCTATGGAATTGTTGGGGAAAACGAACACTATCAGCTTGCATACATTTATTTTTCACATATAAAGTACTTTGTCCTAGAAAAGATATTCATAAAAGCCTCTCAATTCAGTCATTTGACAGATGAGATCTGTTCTCGATGTCAGTCACTGAGTTACAGGCTTCTTCTTCTGCTACTGTGATTCCTATTCTGTTTATCTTTGTGCCCACACAGTACATCATTATAAATATATGTGTGCATGTATATTCTATACATGCAGCCTATCTTTATTATGCAGATGATAGCAGCGTTAAGCTTGCTGCAGAAGGCATCTCTTTCATATTTCAGAGGAATGCTAGGCAAGGGGATCTGTTCTTGAAGCCCACAATGTTAGAATAAGAATGAAACAATTTTCATAACAACACAGCAGGGAAAACAGTAAAACTGTGAGAAAAATAAATTCAGAGCCTGCTTTTTTTTTNNNGTGAAAAAAAAAAATTAAGAGCCTGTTTTTTTTTTTTTTTTTTTTTTTTTTTGTGATGCAGCAAAACAAAACCTGTCTTTGAAAACATTTAGAGCAACCTCAACACTCAGGAATGGTGTTGCTGGGGCTCTGGGGCTGATTCACCACTGCAGTCAGAAAGAAAAGCGGGTGGAAATTGTTACCATCCTCCGTCGCAGCACGGGCTTGTTCTACTCCTACCTTACAGTGGAAAGATATAACCTTGGTTCTGTGCAAAACAGCAGATAATTCTTTTTCTTACGTTTCCTCAGTTCTGTTTTTTTTTTTTTTTTTTTTTTTTTTTTAAAATC